>OY727109.1:39983921-40166921 GCA_963402855.1 Ormia ochracea
ATCGTAAAGGAAAGCGGGATGAACTCTAATCAGGAGCTTACTTTGAGTCTTTTAAATTTGTTCACTTCTTATGTTAATTTGAAAAGAAAAACAGAGGCAACCAAAACACTTCAACCAAATAAGTTATCGAGAAAACAGTATCAAGTTGTAAATGGGAACTCAGTCGCAAGCAATGCAGTACTACAACAAAAGGTGCCGTCAATTGGATTTAATTATAAAACAACATAAATTATATTTTTTAAAATGTCTAGGAAATCCAGAATAGGTATAATGCGTCTTTGACTAGTAGTGCACCGGCTGTGGATTTTGAGAGAAAGTCAATAAATGTTACCACTGCAAGAGATTCCGAAAAGGTGATTTTAATATTAATCTTTTACCTAAAAGTGTTATACCATTTTTAATTACCTTCATTTATACATATAAGGGTGATTTATTGAGGAGTTGTGGAGCTACTGCGCACAGTTTTCCAATAGCTGACAACCACTCTCAACATCTAATTAGTAATGATAAACAAGAATCATCAGCGAAATCCAAAATGGTATTTATAATGAACTTTTATTGTTGTTCACTTAATGAAATTGTGGATATATTACTGTCTTTTAGGAAGTTAAAGCAGTTGGAGCTGTATCAAAACGTGCTAGAGGTGTGCAGAAAAAGCCAAACGGAACCCAACGTGTAAGACGATGGCGTGTTCGGCCGATAAATATGGACCGCTTTAGAACTGGATACCATCGAAAAGTGTTTGTTAATGTGAAACAAATGGAAGAACATACATTTTTTGAACATACTAGAATGTCCAAGTCTTTATTTGATTGGTTGCTTTCATTTGTACAGACTTCTCTAAAAAAGAGTAGACAAATAATAAGCGCAGAAGAGAGGCTTGTATTGACGCTTAAGTAAATATTGAAATGATTGCAAACGATATCCTTTTAACTAACATTTCGTTTAGCTATTTAGCATATGGTACATCATTCCAATCTCTTGCGTGGAAACATAAGGTTGGGAAATCTACAGCACGGCAAATAGTTCTGGATACGTGCAATGTTTTGTGGGACTTGCTTTCACCCATTTACTTCAGCGAACCTTCAGTGTCTATGTACGCTGATATTGCTGATGAATTTAAAACTAATTTTAAAATTCCGAATTGCGTTGGTGCCATAGATGGAAAGCACGTATCCATTCGAATTCCACACAGCCGAAATAATTCCAGTATAATTATATTGGGTGCTTGTGACACAAAACATAAATTTTCTTCTATAAGTGTTGGAAATTGCAATAATCAGAGTGATGATGGTAAGTGCTTGTAAAGTTAAATCACAGTTGCTTTGTAGTAGTAGTAGAAGATTTATTATTAATATGATAACATATTTTATGTTTCACAAAACAAATTAAGATTTTCTTAAATAAGTATAATGTTTAAAAATTATTTATAAAATATTTAACGAGTATGCAAAGAATTTGTTAACAAAAAAGAAACAAAAGTTATTTTCATCTTAAACAGACATAAAGTAATATTATACATTATAATTTTTATTTTTTTACAAACGATAAACATAGTTTTTTAAATTGCCGTATATTATTTTCTGCTTACGCGGCCGCTGGTAACGAGTTGAAAAGGCTAAGACCCTTATACATTAAGGTGTGTTGCGCCTTATTTGTCCTTTGGAATTCCAATCTAAAATCGTCCGCGTTCCTAACGGGGTATTGATGTGTATTTTTAACATACTGTACACTATTAGCAAGATATCTCGGTGCTAGGTTGTGCTTGATTTTAAAAATCGTCATTAAAACGTTTAGCTTTAGTTTTTGATCAATACATAACCATCTTAATGCTTCTAGCATGAAGTTTACAGGGGTGTATAGATTGCATTTGATGATACATCGCACAGCTTTATTTTGCAATTTCTGCAACCTTTCGATCTGTGATTGATTACAACACGTATATAATACCGTAGAGCAGTATTCAAAATGGGGTTTCACAATTGTGTTGTAGATCCGTACGGCTGTTAGAGTATCAACTTTATTTCTTATTCTTCTCCAAAAACTATTTTTTTTTTGCAGTTTTTTTGCATATGTAATCTATGTGTTCTTTGAATTTTAGTTCATTGTCTATTATTACACCTAAGTATTTAATTTTTTGTACTTGTTCGATTTTGTTTTGGTTTATGATTAGATTTAGTTCACTATCACAATTTATTAACATTACTTTTGTCTTTTTTTCATTTAGTTTTAGCCTGTTCATTTTCAACCAATTATTTATATTCTGTATGTCGCATTCTAACAACTGTTTGCATTTGTCAATTGTGTCTCCTACTGTATATAATAGCGTATCGTCTGCATACATTACAATTTTTGATTTTTTTATTACTTTTACGATGTCGTTTATATATATTATAAAGAGAAGTGCACAAAGAATTGATCCTTGAGGCACCCCCGTGTTCACATACACGTAACTTGATTTTGAACACTTAACTTTAGTTTGTTGCCTGCGATTTAAGAGGTATGTTTTAAACCACTGTAATTCCTTTCCACTTACTCCATACATGTATAATTTCTTAATAAGAATTTCTAAATCAACAGTTTCAAATGCTCTTTTAAACTCAAGAAATAATGCCGTAATGTTTGTTTTTCGTGAACAATTTTTCCATTCGCCTATGATATAATTTATTGTACTTTCACACGAGTGGCTTTTCCGAAAACGAAAACCTGATTGATTTATAAATAATAACTGATTCACTTCTAAATAGTTTTTTAACTGTTTTTTAACCACACATTCTAATATTTTTTCAAATGTTTTTAATGTGTTTATTGGGCGAAATTCATCACACAATTTCGTATTGGCTACCTTTTCTACAGGAGTTATTAACGAATCCTTCCATATCTCTGGAAATATTCCGTTTGTAAGTGATTGGTTTATTAGTTTCATTAGGAATGGTCCTAAAACATTCCAATTTTCAGTAATTACTTTTGGGTTGATTTTCATATTGTCAGATTTATTTTTCATTTGATTACATATTAGTTTTAGGTCACTCATTTTTATTTCCTTGAAACGAAATGTTTCCGAACCATGCTCTATGTAGTTAATATAATTTACTTCTTCAATTGATTGATTTATACTTTCGACATTATCGCGACTTATTTCTTCATTTTCAAAAATTACATATTCGATTTCATTTTTGCTTTTCCCGATTATTAGATTTTTTAAAACTCTCCACATTTCTTTTTGGCCAGTTGCATTATTAATTTTTAATTTCACATATTTATTTTTCGCTCGATTTATTTCGTTTTTGTAAGTATCACATACATTATTATAAGTTTCCCATGAATTACGGTTATTAACTAGCCGTGCTGTCTGATATGTTCTAATTTTTTGTTTTTTTAGATTTCTTAGCAATGAGTTGAACCATTTATTACAATCAGAGCTCGTATTCACTATCTTCTTTCTGGTATTGCTTAAGATTACTGATTTAACAGAATTCTCAAGCAGAAATGCGTTCTGATTTATATCATTTGAGTCGACGTGTTTTATATTTTTAGAAATAAGCTCGCGGTTAAATTCAAACGGATTATAGTGAAAATACTCAACTATTTTGCGTCTTGTCTTTTTTAGATATTCTCGTGTAGGTTTTTTAATTACAATTGATTCATGGTCAGATATTTTTTGCGAATTTTCGACTGAAACACTTAAATCTTGAATGCTTGTAAGAACATAGTCGATCAAAGTTTCCGAGTTTATTGTCACTCTAGTATATTCATTTACTTTTTGTGTCAGACCAGAATCATTTATTATTTTCTCTATTTCCCGTTTATAAAATGTACTTTTAGACCAATCAATATTAAAGTCACCAACTAATATGGTATTCTTATTCATTTCTATTATAACTTCAAACTTATTACTTAATATGTTGCAAAACTCCCGTTCACTGCTACTGGGCGATCTATATATTCCCATAATGACAAGCTTATAATTTTTTATCTTACAGCTTACGGTCAGTATCCATGTATTTGAATCAGTAACGAAGTGATCAATTAACTTTGTTTTTATTTCCTTACGCGTATAGATTAGTACACCACCAGTTCTCCTTGAGTTAGATACACAGCTAAAATTTCTAAAGTTCTCTATTTTTATTTCACTGACATTTACTTCATCTGTTAAATGTGTTTCCGATAGAATCACAATATCATATTGGTATTCTTCAATAATATTTTCTAATTCTGGTTTATTATTTAGAAAACCTTGTATGTTCGCGTAGAGTATATTTAATGATTTTGATTGCTAGTAGCCTACTTTTCTCTTTTTAGCTTCTAATTTATTTAGATACACTGGACAAGACTTGCTAATTGTCAAATGGTCTATATTTAAACCGAGATTCAGCCTTTCGTTTGCCCGTTGACAGTTCATACACTTTCTCACACATTCAAAATTACAATCATTTGATCTATGCTTGCCTAGACATTTTACGCATACTTCGTCATTTTTATATTCAGCGGCTTTATGGTTAAATCCCCTGCATTTGAAACATTGTTTCACATCGAGACCATCATATACTCTGCACCTCTGCCACATCCTATATTCAATTTTTCAGCCGCAATTATTTTTGGAAAAGATTCAGGATCTACTTCAATTAGTGCATTATAATAAATTGTGTTCAATTTTTTTGTTTCATACCGTGAAATTATTCTTATATTTCCATTTTCAACACACTTATTTTGCTTTTTTAATAATTCAATTAATTTTAAGTCTGTATATTTAAAGTTCATTCTCGATATAACAAACCTTGGAAGTAAAACGCTTGGAATCTTTATTTCATATTTGTCACCAATTTGATTTTCAATAGCACTTTTAATTTTCTTTCTTTCATCATCAGTCTCACTTTCAATTAAAATAATTCCATTTGACTTTGTTTGAACGTTACTTATTTTCAATTCTTTAGGGTCTACGTTTTTGTTAAGATCATTTCTTGTTTGACTGCTATTTTGTTTTACCTTTGGCTTTACTATTAGCGGTACCTCCTTTCTAAATTGAGGCAGAACCTTTTTTTGACTTTTGTTTTTATAATTTTTCAGTACTTCAGCGAATGACATTTGATTGCTACTCACTTTTGATTTATTTGTTAGGTCTTTAATTTCATTCTGCAACTTTTTATTTTCTTCATTATTTGTTGCAAGTTCAATAAATATTTTCTCACTGTCTTTCTTAAAGTTATCTGCTACTTCCCCTATTTTTTTGAACTCATTTATACTAATCTCAGACTTTTCTTGCACTTTTTTCATTTCATTAATCCGCTCACAGTATTTATTTTCAATAGCCTCTAACAGGAGTTTGATCTCTTGTTCGTTATGCCTAAGCGCCTTATCGAATTCACCTTTATAATCTTTTAAAAGTGCATTATTTTTTGTTATGTTACTTTGCATATCTCTCATTACCGAATCCATGTTGTGTATATATGTAATGCAATCTTCGCACATAAATCTAATTAATCTGTTTTGATTAAATATTTTAGCAGAATATTCATCTAATCCCGAACATTTTGATTTGATATGGTATTTCTCTCCGCATACTCCGTCACAGTGTATTCCAGTTTCGCCACGAATTTGCGTTTTACACTTTTCACATTCCATTTCTAAATGCAACTAATAAATATTCCCGGAATAATATAAGATTGGGAAGCATACTTTCAAGGTACCCTTTTCCGATTCACGAGCCTATCACGCACTATTTGTGATAAAAAAGTTAAAAATTTTTCCTTTTATAAATACTTTTAAATAATTTTTCAATCTCCGCTCTATAAAACTTGCTGTTTATTGTCATATATATTATTTTACATGAAAACACCTAAATAATTCGGTTAGTTTGCTTCACTGATGTATTGATGCAGTAAAATGCGACTAGTAGTCGTTTCTATTTATGATACTTCGCACTCTTTTGCGAATTTTATAACTTGGTATTAGTTTTGTAATTTGTGTTCTTGCACCTCCACAACTTTTTTACCGTTTTTTTTTTGATGGTGTTCTTTAATTTCAAATTTACTTAATATTTTACAAAAATTATTATTACATTCTTATTTTACATCTTGTTATCTAAATTAAATTTACTTGCTCAATTTATTCAATTGCAGGGGTTTTTCAAATTGTAGCAACTGAAAATGTAATAATATCTGAAAAGTTACCGCTCCCCTCAAAAAAACCACTATCTCAATCGTGTCCACCATTTCCTTACTTCTTTATCTCCGGGACGTCATTTTCGTTGCAAAAAAACATTATGCGTCCTTATGCGGAAAAAAATTTAGATGAAAAGAAAAAAATATTTAATCATAAAATATCAGTGGGACGCGCAATAACAGAAAATACTTTTGGTATATTAACTGCTCGTTTTAGAGTTCTGTTAACTACATTTGAATTTTTTCCGGAAACTTCCAAAACAATAATACTGGCATGCATTGCACTTCATAATTATATCATGACAAATGACGATAAACAGTTGTATTGCCCCGACAACTTTATAGATCGAGTAAATGAATCTGGTGTTATAGAAAAAGGGCAATGGCGCACCGAGATAAAAAATAATGGTGATAAGCCCCTCCCTTCTATATCTTCAAGTCATCGCAGATCTACATATGAAGCTGTTAATTTGAGAGATATATTAGCAAATTTTTTTTGCGAGTAAAGCAGTATCCGTTTAAGTTGATTTAATGTAACATAATTGTGCAGGTTTTCGGATAGTGAAAGAAATCAATCTACTACTAATCCATTTTTACTAATACATTAAGAAATTAAAAAAAAATTATTTTTCATATAATAACATAATTATCTATTAATGCAAGTATTATTTTAATTTAATGTTGGTTTATCAATTTGTGGAAACTATAAATGGTACCTAATGGAATTTTGATTCCTCAATTTTGTGCCAATATTTCATGAAACAAAAATAATCAAGGAAGGATACTTTTCAGTTTAATGTATGCATTTATTTTTCATGTTAAAGCATTTGATGACTTTTCAACATATTGTTTTCCTAATATTTATTTTATATACATATTTATTATTCGTTATAAGTAAATGTAATAAAGCAAAACATAAAATCAATTAATTATAGGTTATACAATTATATACATAGGTATGTATGTACATATTTACTTAATGTATAATCAAAATTTGAATGTTTTAATATATATTATTGCAAATTTAAGTAAAAAAGAAAATAAAAAAAAAAACATATTTTGTTTATTTGTTTGTGTAAAGTTATCGATTTAAATAATTCAGCAATTATTTAAAACGAATCACTGTAAATATCACAATTTTTGTTTTAGTTAACATTATACGTGCACTTATTATGATAAATAAAATCCTAATTAATTAGTTATTTTGTTAATTAAAAAACAGATTTAATAATAAAACGGTATAATTTTAGTTATGTTTAATAATAAATTGAATAACTGTTCAAGTAAATATTTATTAAAAAGATAGACAGATGCAATAACTCAAATAGTTTTCTTTGTTCTATCAATAATATTTATATACATTTATAATAAATCATTGATTAAGAGAATATTGTATCCAATATGTAATTATGTATATACATATCCTTATCTTAATTTTGGAAAGGCATATATGACATTAAAAGTGCGCAGTAGCAAAAAAACAAGTTAATAAAAAGTCTACATCTTTATATTTTTTATTTCTGGAAAATTCCAAACCAAATATATATATATATATATATAATTATATATACAGTATATAATTGAAAACTCTATATGAAGGATTATATTTTTTGGTTATTTTGGTTATAAAGATTTTTTTAACGTTATTTGGCCTTTTAAAATTAAGCAGGTGATAAGTAGTTTTATAACTAAGACAATTTCTAAACAATTTGTTCATTAAATTCATATCAATTTCATACATATATTTCAATTTTATTGTTCATATGTTTAGATATATTTTTAAAGTAGTTATATATAGATATAATATTTATTTTAGAAAAAAGTACGTTATTTACGTAAACATTTTTAAATACTTAGGACAAGTACCAGAAAAAAGTTATGATAACTGCAGTCGTTTTTAGTTGATGCTGAAAATACAAAAACAAATGAAATTAATAAATAATTTAACGTGAAAAATTATTAACAATGAAAAATATAATACAAATTGGAAATTTATTTACATAAATATGTATATCTACCGCATATATTCACATTAATTTTTTTTTTTAATCTTTAAGAATAAATAACTTCGATTTACGTGAGATTTAGGATATTAATATCAGGTTTGAAAGGAGACACAAGTTTCCTTTATATATTAAAGATTGCTTTCGAGGAGAATATGGTAAACTTGTTAGAATAAGAAATATTTACCAATTGAAGGTAAAAACAATTACCTAGCAGCACATTGCAAGATACTTGAGTTCGGTAGTGGCAAGGGTTACAAAACAGCTTGTGTTCATTTTTATTCTATGTGTTGCGCGAAAATACCATAAAAAAGAAAAGAGCTATAATTTGTTATTCCCCAGATCCAAAAATTGGCTTTATTTCTTTATATTATCAGCAATTAAATATTACTTTCGCATAAAGGTAGTCTACGATCTAGGGGACCGATCCCATCTCCTTACAGTGATCTGCCAAACCTGATATTAATTATACTACGAATTCAAAACTATCACTCATCGACATTGGATTGGTTGTCCTAAATAACTTATTATAGAAATGTATATACGTATTATAGTTAATGGAGTTTAACTTGTTTTCACGTTCATCTACTTACTAAGAAAATTATTTTGATAATTTATAATTAATATTAATTAATTTTATTATCTCAATATTACCTTTGCAAAGCAGTGGCCTCCTCTATTTCACCATCTCCTTCTTCGATTTTTGAACCACTGCAACTACGACATTTGCAGCATATAATACAGGGAGCTGCTAACAAAAGTAAAGGCGACGCCACTAATAATAAAATACCAAAACCAGCAAAAATGCCTATCACTTGAGCTCGGTGCCACACTACCGATGCGCGGGAATGTCCAAGTTTATTTTTACATGGCCCCTTATCATAATGACGCAGCAAAAAGTCATCCTGTTATATATAGTTTGAATATAATAGAAATAATTGTTTATTTTGGGACATATGGTACTCACATCTAAACTTGCCAGGCAATACCAGCAAAAGACGTGTTTACATCGTTTACACATCATTTGTGCACACCCTTCATCCTTTTCAATAGGCACTGCACACATAGGACAACATTTTATAAGGTCATTATCGAAAGGTATACCAATGTCATCTTGTCCATCTGCTGCCAAACGACGGCTGTGTTCTTCGCAAGAAATATTTGGATGCCACTAAGGAATAATTAGATACATTTTATTTTGTTGTCAACATCTTCTGTATATACATACATATTTCATTTAAAATCAAGCATTTCTACTTCATTTTGTTATTTGGAAACTTAATATCTTACTTACCGCCTTTTTACATGCAGAACAGAATTCATCCTTACAGGATGGACATTGTACAGAACACAGTGTTGTAACGCCATTCGTTTCATTGGGTGTTGCTGTTATATGATTAATCGCAGATGTTACGGTTGATGCTGTTGGGGATGTCGATGTGGAAGGTGTAGCATCAGATTGAGATGTTAAACCAATAAGGCAGACGGTTTCGCAACCTGCTCTAGGGCACCAAGTACGCTTTTTATCCAACTCAATTTCTATAATTGTATAAAACAAATTTGACGTCACTTCTTTGCCCTATTGTTTATTAACAAGAATTTTTACTAAAATAACTGACTAGAATATTTTTAATTTAGAGAAAAAAAAAATAATTACAAATTATTCTCTGCCAGATACTGGTTTATACATCGGCAAACAGCAACTTATTAAAATAGATTTTAATAATCTTCTCTTCCAAACATAAACGAGTTTTCCAGTTTTTTGAATTAAGTTACCGTTGCTGGGAATGATCGTTATATAAATGTACCGTTGGAAAACAATTAACATATTTGAGGCTTTAATAAAAGTTCACAGTTTTATATCTATACAACGATTGTTGTTGGGTTAAACTTAAACTAATTTCTATTTTTGTAGCCTACAATGATGAGAATTAATACTGGCACTATTGCATAGTGATGTATACGAATTTGAAATTATGTTATATAACGGAAAGAAAATTAAGTTAACGTTATAAATGAATTAATATTCCGTTAGATTGTTTATTTTTTTTTATATTTATAAATATATTTTAAAAAAATTGAATTTAAAACCGTCTCGCCGCTGCCTACAGGGCTACAACACCTGCGAATTTAATAACCACATTCTCTCTACACACTTACCACGATTTAAACGATATCTGTGATGCTTCTTCATAAGGTTGTTTGTTGTTAAAATGGCTATTTCCGGTAATGTCATAACGCCTTGCTCCGGACATTGGGCATCGGGACATGAGATCTCGTAGGCGCCCTCTGATATTTCAAATTCTACATATGCTTTCATACACTGTAATTATATAAAAATATTTTTATTAAAAAATGAACATTACTTGTTGCATTTGCGAGCACAAGTTTTCGTAATGTTTTTTTATTGATTTGTAAACTGACATCTGCTATCCATTATTAAATTCGAAATTATCTTATATACTATTATAACTAAATTGTAAGCAATTTTTTTTTTTAAATATTTTTGAATATAGTCGTATATTCTTGTGTACTAGTAGTATATTTTCTGATAAACTCATTTACTCAATTGCAACAGAATGTGAGGTACACATTTGTGCAGAATTTTAACGACCACATATTTTTGCGTTCCTATTAAAGGTTTTTGTTTTATTCTTTCATTACTAAAAATTATCGCAAATCCTAATATAGTTTCCCTTCAACTGTTAAAAATTATCTGGCAACTTTCTACATGGTAGCACTGTAAAAGTAGTAGCAGTAAACACACCACGTCTCCATTTACTATTGGAAAAAAATCTACACTTCCATTTGTCACGTGAAGCAAAAGGTTATTCCAATGATTGCAATCAGATACATAGTATTGACATTATATCGTTGATCGTCGATGTTAGCTGTAGCGGAGGAGAGAATTATTAGCAAAAAAGAAAAAAATTAACAAAGTAAATTTAAAAAAAAAAAAGGAAAAAATTTATTGTGTAAAAATAAATAAGTCGCAAAAAGAAATTGAAGTGTTTCAAAATGAATTTAATTATTAAGTACACTGGAACGTTGGAATTTATTAAATAAAAATATTTTTTTGAATGTGGTTGTGTTTTCTTTATCAAGTGACCTAAGTCAGCTGACAACATTGATCAGCATAACTTTTCCAATATAATTTTCAATTACTTCCATTTCTTTTTGTACTTTTGTATCTGCTGAATATAAATTATTTTATGTAATTTTTTTTAAGTTTAGCATTCCAAGTAACTAACAAGTAAAAAAAAATGTCAAACTTGAAAAGATTCGACGATGTTGAAGAGGAGTCTAAATATGGCCGTGTATTTGCAGTTTCAGGCCCTGGTTAGTATGAGTTATACTATATGTAGTCCTTATGATAATTATTCCCTATTATGAAAAATATTAGTGGTCACTGCTGAGTGTATGGCTGGTTCCGCTATGTACGAATTAGTGCGTGTAGGATACTATGAATTGGTGGGTGAAATTATCCGTTTGGAGGGGGATATGGCCACTATTCAAGTATATGAAGAAACTTCTGGAGTGACAGTGGGTGATCCTGTTTTACGTACTGGTAAACCTTTGTCTGTTGAATTAGGTCCCGGTATTATGGGCAGCATCTTTGACGGCATTCAACGCCCCTTGAAAGATATCAACGAATTAACTAGTTCCATTTACATTCCTAAGGGTGTTAATGTACCCTGTATATCTCGCACCGCCTCTTGGGAATTTAATCCTTTGAATGTAAAAGTAGGCTCTCACATTACAGGAGGTGATTTGTACGGTTTAGTACATGAAAATACTTTAGTAAAGCATAAGATGATTGTTTCACCCCGCGCAAAGGGTACTGTTCGTTATATCGCACCTGCTGGCAACTACAATGTTGAGGATGTAGTTTTAGAAACAGAGTTTGATGGTGAAATAACTAAACACACCATGTTGCAAGTTTGGCCAGTGCGTCAACCACGTCCCGTAACTGAAAAGTTACCAGCCAATCATCCCTTGTTGACCGGTCAACGTGTGCTAGATTCATTATTCCCTTGCGTGCAGGGTGGCACAACTGCAGTACCTGGTGCCTTTGGTTGTGGTAAAACTGTTATTTCACAAGTGAGTTCATATCTAAGAATTATAAGCGATATTTTGCGCCTACAAGAAAATATTTAATTTAACCATTGATCTAGGCCTTATCCAAATATTCCAATTCGGATGTCATCATCTATGTAGGTTGTGGTGAACGTGGTAATGAAATGTCTGAAGTATTAAGAGATTTTCCCGAACTATCTGTTGAAATCGATGGTGTCACTGAGTCTATCATGAAACGTACCGCTTTGGTAGCAAATACTTCTAACATGCCTGTCGCTGCCCGCGAAGCTTCAATTTATACCGGTATATCATTGTCTGAGTATTTCCGTGACATGGGCTACAATGTATCTATGATGGCTGATTCGACTTCCCGTTGGGCTGAAGCTCTTCGAGAAATTTCTGGCCGTTTGGCTGAAATGCCTGCCGATTCCGGTTACCCAGCTTATTTGGGTGCCCGTTTAGCCTCATTTTACGAACGTGCTGGTCGTGTAAAGTGTTTGGGTAATCCTGAGCGTGAAGGTTCCGTTTCCATTGTCGGTGCTGTATCCCCGCCTGGTGGTGATTTTTCGGATCCTGTTACATCCGCTACTTTGGGTATTGTCCAAGTGTTCTGGGGTTTGGACAAGAAATTGGCCCAACGCAAACATTTCCCTTCCATTAATTGGTTAATTTCTTACTCGAAATACATGCGCGCCTTGGATGATTTCTATGACAAGAACTTCCCTGAATTCGTTCCATTGCGTACTAAGGTTAAAGAAATTTTGCAGGAAGAGGAAGATTTGTCCGAGATTGTGCAGTTGGTTGGCAAAGCTTCATTAGCCGAAACTGACAAAATTACATTAGAAGTAGCTAAATTACTTAAGGACGATTTCTTGCAACAAAATTCCTATTCATCGTATGACAGATTCTGTCCTTTCTATAAGAGCGTTGGCATGTTGAAGAATATGATTGCCTTCTACGATTTAGCTCGTCATTCAGTGGAGTCTACCGCACAATCAGAAAACAAAATTACATGGAATGTCATTCGCGAGGCAATGGGCAACATTATGTACCAATTGTCTTCCATGAAATTCAAGGTAAACAAATAGTTGATTTGTAAATTAGAAGATTGTTGACCACAATTTTGCGTTTGTATTATAGGATCCGGTTAAAGATGGCGAAGCGAAGATCAAGGCAGATTTTGAACAATTGCATGAGGATTTACAACAAGCTTTCAGAAATTTGGAAGACTAAATTTAATGTTTGAATCGGTTTTAGTTTAGTCGTTCTTTTCTCTATTTGAAACACTTTATCCTCAGTATTTTAAAACTGTTTTAGCATTATAAAGCAATATTAGTGACGCTCTTTAAAGATTGTCACAAGGAAAAAACGCTTCCTTATTTTATGAACTACTAAACACTCTTTCTTCAGGATGTATCAATTATTCCATTTAAATGCTTTTTATTACAATATTTCTTAATTTGAATTATTAAGTTGAAAACAAAGTGTTTTGTTTCTTTTATACAGAAGTAAATCTTATGTATAAATAATGTAGGAAAAAGGTTTTTAAAGCTCTAAAATAAATTTATGTATAATTGTGTATTATTAAAAAATTAATAAAGACATTAACTTAGGTAATGTAGAAAAGATTTTCAGCGTGAGAAGCAGATTATTCATATTACTTTATTAAATGTAAGTATTTGTGATGGAAGATGAAATGGAGGAACGAGGGATGCTAATCACGTTGAAAATTGTAAACAGGTAATTCAGTCTTTAACACAGTTGCTTGACAGATTTATACGTTTTCGTAATTTTTTATTTTTTTATTTCGCATTGATCATTAGAAGTGTATTAGTTTTAATTCGTTAAATTCACATATTGAACTAATTTTTCTGAAAAGCGTAAAAAAAACTTCACGCTTTTTCTATTTATATATTCATAAGGTGAATTGATAAAAGGTAAACTAACTACTATTACGCTTTAATAAATTAACACGACGCAGCACACTAATATCACAGATAGCACGGTTATAGGTTATTTTCTAAATATAATATTTATATTATATTATTTATTTTACTGTAATATTATTATTACAAACAGTAGGTATTGCTAAATGTAATAAAAAGTGCTGATTGTACCACGGCTGTGGCTGACGATGTTGAAACGGCCTCAGACATCCACTGTAGAAAGTGCAGATGAATCGGACAAAAATCAATAGTTTTTATAAGATTTTGTTGCATTGTTGTTAAATCTTTTGAAAACCAAACGGCCAATTACTTTACTTACTTACATAATTGTATTAAATAAAAATTGTAATGTTATTAATTTTGCCTGTTATGTGGTTCGATTAATCCATATGCTTGCATTACGTTAGACCTTCAACCAATTATTTTTGAAAAATCATTTCAAAAACCTGCTAAGTTGACAAAAGCAACTGAGAACTACAAAAATAGAATCACAGCAAGCGTTTTTTAAAATTTTTTTCAAATTTAAAAAACCAACAAATTTTGTTTAACACAATTCTTCTATTTTATTTTTTCAGCCATTATACAATTAGTCACTCATTCATTCCCTCATAAAAAAAAGTATTTGTAATATGAAAATGAAAGTGGAAATACAGAATTAAATATTTAATGAAATTACTATTTTAATACGGATATGAAAAATAATTCAGACCTGATGGTGTGCTCTTGCAAAGTGCTTACTCTTGTAAGCCGTGGAATGCGTACTACTATTTTTCCTGTATAACAAGAGAATAGTCGATGGGGTTGACTACTTATAGATCTGGTAAACAGTATTTTTCTATTATTACAACTTTGCTTTTTTGATTTTGCTCCCCTCCCCTTTGTATCTAACAAGAAGTACGTGTAAGGTACGGGAAATGACACCAAAGAGGTGCAGCGGAAGGCAGAAAAACAGTTACTGATAGTATTAACATTAGATGAAATAATAATAAGAATATATAACGCCCTATAAATCATAATAGAGAAAAGTAATGTGTTAAATTTCATATGTAATGTTACAAATTATAGAAATTTTGCTTTCCTCTTGCTCTTGCAGCATAATTTTTGTCTCCTAACGTTTGCCTTCGCTGAACTAGAATTTTAGTAATCTTTTTCAACATATTCACTTTTTTGTGTTGAAATCCACTTACTGAGTTATCATGCGGCTACATAGGTATATACACACGTATACGTATATGCATATGTACACATAATTTTAGTTGCTTTGCAGGATACAAAGCAAAGGATATTTATGTATAAATATACTCTAAATTGTACAACAACTAATAAGGAAATATTATCTTTTCAAATAACAAAATAAATGAAAATCTCTGGCTATTAAAATGTTACAAATTATTATGGTTATTCAAACTATACATTTTGAAATGTTGTTGCAATAATAAAGAAAGAAATAAATTGCATGTTTTTTTTTTTGTACCGATATTAAAATAATAATTGCATACATAGAATATATTAATAGTTACGTTTTTAAATATTTAACAAATAAAAAACAAAATCGTAAAATAATCGACTTGTACAGAAACTGAATTAACCAATTTTTATTGGAACGTCGTAATCTTGCATATTTGTGGGTAACATAGTTGTAGATCTTTACTATAATCGTTGGTAAAAGCTATGCTAATTTCCCTGATCAGAAATAAATTAATAAATAATCACACTTCTCTTTGTCTCCTTTGTGTAGCACAAACTATTCAATTTGTGGTTTATCTGTTAATATCAATTCAAATTACTTTCTAATTATTTTACGTTCAATCATGTCAATTGGTAATCTGTAGCTTCCTCTTCCCTTTTCAAGTGTCCATAAACTAATTTCATGCTATTGGCCATGTTTGTAATTGAATGGCGCCATTAGTTTGGTTATGTAAAACACAAGTATTAAAATCACTGTGGGACATAAAACTGAAGGGAGAAAGAAATTGTTGAAAACCTCTTCATCTGTTATCGTTTGTCATCGTATAACACTTTGCCAGCTTATTAAAAGCGATTAACAAAAATTCAGAAAACACCACTTGACAGTCATAAGCGTGCTCTAAATGGGTGTAAGACTCCGAGTAAATTTATATTAAAAAACCACAATTCACTTCAAATTATATGGAAAAAAGAGCACTTGTACATCAACTCTAAATGTATTCTCTTGGCAGGGCATTCAACAGCGACGTTTGCAGCGATATTGCAATGAGTAAATGCTGCTGCTGCTGCTGCTGGTGCTAACAAATTATTCAAATGTAGTTGCTTCCTAAAGCAACTTGTGAGAAATCGTTACGAATGTAGCTTGCAGTTGTCGGAATAATCAATAATTAGTTTTATATTTGATTATTAAGCATAAGGACTGGCAAAGAAGATAGACAATTTTGTTCGTACCTTAACATAAAGGAAAGGTATGGATATGAATAGACATACATACATACATACATACCTTTACCTAGTGTTCGAAATAACAGTATAAAGATGAAAAAAATGCCCTTCATTTAAGAATTGCTTTTGAAATTCCAATTTATTTAATGGGAAAAAGAAAATGTTAAATACACAATGAAAGAACGATTTTTTGATAGTTATAAAATTTTCTTTAATTTAAAAATATCTCACAAATATTCATGTGAGAAGATAAACTCAACTGAATATTGTAATTAATTTAGTTGACCTCAATTTATGCCAGGCATTGCTGCAACAATTAATGTGCAAACTTAATGGGAAAGATTTGAAACCTTAAATTAATTTTAATTCATTTTCCTTAAGGTCCAATGGCACTCGACCTATTAAGCTCAACTGCATTTAATAACTCTGAAAACAATTATACACATCAAATTATTTTCAAAAATACATCACAAAATTTTTAAAATTTAAATTTTATACTCGGTGGAAACTTAAAATTTGAGAACTTTAATAAAAAATTATTCGTGGATCTGCAAATTCTTTTAATGATTTTCAAAGTAAACATTTTTTTCATGATTGTAATTCAATACAACTGAGTTTACATGATGGAACGTTTACATAAATTCTTTTCAATTAGTTTTAAGCTGACTTTGTAACTTCATGGTTAGCAATTATACCAGACTAAACTGACAAGGATTGAAATACACAAACAATTTTATAAAACCTCTGGACATTACAAATGGCTCTACAAACTACAAAGAACTTCAAAAAAAACTTCATGTGTCTAATTTGATAAAAAAAATTTTATCATGTGCATTCCGATAAAGAACATTTGAATTTGCTTTTACTACAGAATGGAACCAAAAAGTTTCTTGAAGCCACAACAAATCTTTTAACTGACCCTATTTTATTTCAACGATGAATAATGAATCTATGAAAAACTTTAGAAATGTTTTGCATATTTTTTTTTTTTTTTTAAAAAAAGTCTAAAAATTGGGCCATGTATAGTGCTTACTTTTAAAAATTCGACAAAGACAAATTTTAATTATCCTGTGTCAATTTTTTAACATTTCCCAAATTAATTTTTATATTTAGTATACTTTTAAAATTATGTTAACACTATAAATGATTTCTATAATTTGAGTCTGCAGATGTTTTCATTATGTTTAATGTGGAATGCCGATCTTTAATCCTATTGAAAAAGGCAACAGCTTTAGTATGTGGTGCAAAAATTCAGTGCAATAAGTCTGAAGTTTCTTTATATGAAATATTTTGTCCAAACCGATACAGGTTGTCTGCTCAAAAGCTTGAAACTGCGGGTTAAACTCCTGGTAGCCAATGTATTTCAGTTGGAGGTTGCAATGCTAAGCATGCTAGGGGGCTATCCTAAACATCGAAACAAGAAGAGTAGAGAGCTATGCAAAGTGTTGTTCTCAGGAAGTCTTACGCATGGGCCTACTGATCAAAATCAATGCTCCTAATGCTGCACATTCTGATGGCCATAATTCAAATCATTCTCCTGCAATTTAAAGTTATGGCGCTCTTTAGATCACAAAAAAAAAACTCTCTATGTGATTTTTTCTAATAATTACCCTCTAATAAAGAGTTACATTGCTAGAACAATAATTATAGAGATATTAGTTACGCATACATACTGCTTACATTTATATCAAACTAGCCATTTTCAAACTTCCATTTTCTTTTCTTTTTAAAGGCCATTTACCAGTTATTATCAAGAGGAAAAAGAAGTGCACTTAATAACTTGCCTGTGCTCTGCTCAATTTAAAACACAACTTTGTAGGAGTGGCAGTATCACACCCAAGTTGGCACTAAATTCCACAAATAGTATTCGAACATTAAAAAACTCAGTGTGCAAATGCCGCAGTGCTACAACGAACCTACTCCAAAAAGGGATAAAAGTTAAAATTTATCTCAATATTCAAATTGAATTTTACTATTATTCGTAGCAGAGATGCTACACATGCACGACATACTTATACACAAGTGACCGACCACTGGCTGTATGAACATATTATTCTGCTTTTTGGCGATTTCTTTATTTTCGAAGCATTTGCATAGAGTGGAAAAAGGAAACGACTTCAGCTTTAAATCACAGTCACCAGCAATGTGAAGTCCTCAATATTAATTTTATAAATTAATTTTACATGGAGAGAGAGAGAGAAAGATTCTCGCAAATTGGACAAAAAAGAATGATATAGTTTTTTAAATCGCTTATATTGGGAACTATTGAATAGTGATTTTTTGCTATTCGCGGGATACGCCGTATCTATAAGCAGCTCCTCAGCAATTACATCACATTTATATTCATATATTTAATTATAAGGAAAATTTAGCGATTAAACAAATCAATACAAAAAAAAGCAATTCTGTTGTATTTGCAGAATAATTTAATTAAAAATTTGTCTTCCAATCAATAATTTTATAAATTTTTTTAATAAATATTAAATTAATGAGACATGAAATTAAACACTGTATTATTGGCATACAATATCATGGTTATTTCAGACTTCAAAGTACTGATTGGAAATATCAACAAGAAAGTTCTCATAAACAATAGTATACTTATTTTTTAAAACTAATAATTCGTAATTTAATATTTATGTATGTACATAATTAATTCACAAGCTAAAAATTTTGATCGATCATATTTTATTTTAAAAATATTTCTACACATGGATTCTTCAAAAGAATACAATTTTTTTCGGGTTGTGAGTAAGAGAGTCGTAAAAGAAATATTTTGTACGTACGTTCAAGTATACATGCATGTATGTATGTATGTATGTATGTATGTATATATCGTTGCTCTCAATTAGAAACCGCTAACTCGCCTCGCAAGTGATTTCAGTGTAGGAACTGAATATACTGAATACACATTTCTCGTCGAGATGTGGAATTACTCATAGCAGAGTCGTGGTTATTACACCGTATATGAGATTTTTAAATAAATTATAATTACATCATATTTAATAAAACAATTTGAATATCGTATGTATACTCGTAAATCGTCCAGTTGACTTTTATGTAGTAGCCATCCGTACGTTTTTATTTTAAAAATCTATTGTAAAAAAAAAACAATTCAATTAAAAAAATTCTATTGCAATAGCAAAAATTTCGAGTTAAAACCTTTCTACTTGAGACCGGCGATATGTTGAGTGTAAATGAATAAATGAATGCCGGCTGGTGCTTCTGCGAAAAGCATTCAATTATTCTTTAAAATTTCATTCAATTTATAGAATATTTTAATTGTTTCATCTTACGTTTTTCAGAAAAGGACACAGATATGTATGTGTGTATGTGTATAAACTCTGTTTTATATGCTAATGGGGAGCAATAGGAGGTGATGCTTTTGGGCAATGCGCACATAAATATCACAGTCTTTATTTAACTTGAACAAAGATGTCTGCTTCAGTGGTAGTAGGGATATTGGAGTCTGTTTAAGAATGTAACATCCTTTTTCATTGGACAAAAGCAGTACAACAAAGCAATTTTGTCCTGCTTAAATTTCGCACACTTTAACACTTAGTATAAGTGCTTTTAAATATGAGTATTTATTTTGGCATCCTCACTTTGAAAGGACGAGTATTATGGTGGTTATTATTGATTTACGAGTATTAATCTATTACCTTTAGCAATTTGTCATTTGTTTGTTAAACTTAGAACTTTGCAAAAATTAAACCATTTCTAATTGATATTATATTAGAAACAATAGATACAATGCGACTTTTGGTAGCCAATAGAAAACTTAGATATTGTTTTGGTAAGCAAAGGACAAATGCCAGGAGTGATTTATTGTCGTATAATGGAATTGTATTTGTACAAAAATGTTAATTTTGAATAGAATGTAATGTGATAACTAGTACTGAATCTTTTTGTTGTTTTTAATAAGCAATTCAATATGGAAAAGCAATTCAATATGGAAAAGCAATTTGTGTAATTGCATTCTGAAAATATTCTTTTCGAAAAAACTGTTTAAATTTCTATCAAAAAAAAAAAAAAAAAAAAAGAAAGTAAAGAAAACCAACAATTAAGGAAAAAGCAAGCAAAATTTCTTCAACAATGTTTCATTCACTTGACGAGTTATTATTCATTCAGCAACACATTTTCCAATTAGAATGCTTCATTAAATAGGGTTCCGTTTTCATTGGATTTATTATTTTTCGTAAGCAAACGAGTAAATGTGTGAGTGCGTGGTTTCCGTTCAAAAAGATGGAAACAGAGATTTTGTGGATAAAATGAAACTGTGATGGAAATTAAAATACACAATAAATTCTTACGAGAATACGAAACATTATGGAAAATATATTTTTTCAAACTTATATGGAATGTAAGTTAACGATTGATTAAAATTACTTTAATCGATTTTTTAATTTATAATGTGGCTGCCATCATTTGGCAATAAAGTATTAAAAGCATGAAAAAAGCTCATTTAAACTCTATTTTCTCTGGATTATTTACTTTTCTTTTTAATTTTATTTAAATAATTGTTAAATACAAAAACCTTTTCTTGGCGCACCCCAACTTGTTTCCTTGGAGAAGCAGATTGGGACACCATTTAACAACATATTACTTTATTATTATAATTATATTTATTGCCTCTACTGCAACAGAGACTAAATTATAGTAGCAGACCGACCATTAGCAACAATGGCTATTGGGCACTTTTACCTAATACAAGTATCTCTATGCTATCATACAAATTTACTGTTTTCGTGAGAGAGAGAGAGAGAGAGAAACGCGTTAAGATTCTCAAGTATATTTCATCTTAGAAATATATGGAAAACAAAAATAAGGTACTGGCACACACCGGCAACAAATTCCTTCCTTCATTTATGGGATGCCCATTAAGGATTCCTACATTTGTATTCCTGCCACCATTTTTAACTCAAAGTTAAGCTAAATTTTAGATTTATGTTTAGCGTAGAGTAAGGCTCACAGAAGAGTCTATGTAAGACATAAGCAAGTTGCTGGAAAATGTTAAGTGTCCAGTGACTATACCTTCGTCACTTAAACATTGGAACAATAATAACTAACAGTTGAGATATGGTCATGAGGTTGATTGGGAGTTGGTCTCTTTTCCGAAACATTGAGTTTTAATTATTTCAAAAAAAGTGATTTATAATTTTAATTTATATTCTATAACCCAAAATAATAGAGAGTAGCCGCTAATTTAAATTTTAATACCAGTAAGAAAAGTAGGATAATCAAACGGGTTGTATGCTCTAGGAATTTATTAGTGTTAAAGAAAAATGTTTTTAACTAGGTCTTAAGGCTTTCATCACATATGATCTAAGATTATATATATACATATATATAATAAATATATAAGGCATACAAATGTTTAAAATCCTTATAGGTAATGCTTAAGGCTTTGCTGCTTTTAGTGATATAAAATTTTTGTTTTATTAAAGAAAACAACATACCAATCAATGTCCAGTGCCACAAGCAGCCAAATTAAGGTATGCAAATGCTTCTCAAAAGGAATTCCATTTCAATGGAATTTTGTTTTATTACAAGGACATGTGTTTTAGTTTACTACTGTTCTCTTTTTATACCATAAAGCAGTATGAAAATGATTGCACTTTTCACGAGAAAAAAAACATTTTTTGTTCGTGAAAAACTAAAAAGTTTTGTGGCAACTGTGAATATTTAATAATTTCCAAGAACAAACTTGCCCAGTTGCCAGTTTGGCGTCGCAAACAGAATGCATAAAAGTTCGCACTTTACTGAATTCAAGTCACGTTCTAAAAACCAAGCAAAGAGCAGTGCTTTTTTACAATTTCTCTTTTTTCTATCAATGTTTATATTTAAATGTCCTACACTAAAATCCAGTTAGTGATGGCGTTAAAAAAATTCGCTTTCTAGTATTTTACACTACACTTTTAAAAAAGTTAATATTAAATTGAGAACTTTTTTTTTTATCATCGTTCCTATTGAAGTCTAGCATATTTCTAATCTTAATGATGATTTGTCTTGAAAGAAAAATGAGAAATGAAAAGCTAAAAAATTAGAATGTAAGAATTCATTTTAAATTGCTATTGGGAAAACCATTTTTTATTGGAACTTTAAGTGTTGTTCTGGGCACGTTCTTTTTTTTATATATTTTTGCGCTTAGTAAACATATTTACATTGTTACGGAGGGAACAAAAATCTATGCAAATTTTTAAAATTAAAAAGCAAATTTAAAGCTGGTATCTGCTCGGGCAAGTCCTTTTGTATCTAGTATATTGAAATCATACAATTGATCAGACCAAGTTCACAAACTTTATTGAAGAAGATTTGCTTTTTCATTAAAGTAACGCTTCAGGAAAAGTATTATATAACCCAATCGCATAGAAGAATGGTATGAGCAAAGAGAGTTGCTCCAAAATCCTTAAGCCACGAGTATTTGCGAAAGTTTTTTCCCGCTTGGCTTCAGAAATTGTTACAAGAGCGTTTTTAATTATATTATTCTCGTCTTTTGTGGCTATCCCCTCTGATATGAGAATTGCTGTGCAGTCCCTAATGAATACATATAATCACTGTTTTATATCATTGTTGTCTTCTATCATCGTTCTGTTTTTAACACTTAAGTTTACTAGCAACTTCTAAAACGGAAAATGTAGTTGAAGGCAGAATTTTAAGAATTGCAACCGCTAATTAACATCGTACTGTATGATTTAAAGAGAAAGAAGTTGTGACAGTAATGGCTGTATGCACTGAGGAATAGTTAAATAGGCGTTTATTTAGAAAACATAATTTAAAATATGTAATTAAGAACAAAAATAATTTTAAAGACATTTACATAATTCCATAATAATGCAACATAATGCATTTAATTGCTTTACCACTTGCAACAATGTAATAGTAGTCAAAGAGCTAATGGTTATGGTGATTTCCACCCATCATCGTATAACTTTGAAAATCACTTCAGCTCCCATATTTATGCAATTTCAAAGTTTTCTTCATTACATAAAGAAGCAATTTTTAGAATCCTTCTGTTCTTTCTGCATATTAAATTTCACATGCATGAACGTGTCATGTTTATCAAAACGTAAATATTTAATTAAATTCATACATTTTAAACCCTTTTCATTTCCTTCTAATTTTCTTTTCGACTATGTGAGAAGGTTCAGAAGTAGACTTAAGAAAAAGTTTTATTTTGAAATGCAGAATGAAATGAAATTGTGTCCAGAAAAATTACACATAAAAAAACATAAAATTTAAGCAGATTAAGTTAAGAACATTTGTGATATGTTTCATAATAAATGAATAAAGTTGTGTACTTGTTATAAACAAGAGGTTTTTTATAATATTCTTTTGGTATATTTATTAGTATATATATATCGCAATATACAAAAGGGATTCGCTTTATGGCAAGTTTATATGGAAAGGCAATAAATTCACTTCAATATCAGATATTAGGAATGTTTCTTCTCATAAATAATATAGCACGCTGCATCGACATTCGTTATACATAAATAATATACAAAGGCGACGAAACAAAATGCTCATCTCTTAAATAAATTTACTAAAATTGCTATAATATTTTACGTGGTACTTTTTTTTTTTTTTTTTTGAGTAACTTAAACTGCAAAGCTTTCGGCTTGAACGCAGGAAAACAGTCAGGGTCTAGGCAGGAATCGAACCCGCGACTTCCGGTTTAGTAGGCTATGCGTTTATTCATTCACCTAAGAAGGCACCCATATAGTAATGCAGGTATCAGAAAAAACTAATATCCAAGAATCGTTGGAAGTTCAAGCCTTTAAGTATTTGACAGAAACCAACATCAAACAGGGTCGCGTGGTCCTCACAGATGCTTAGTGGATTACAAGGCGATTAGTTATGCATTTTTTATATAACAAGGATCTAACTAATTACAATAGAAAAAAATAATTTCTAACAAGAGATGCACATACTTATTAGAAAAATGTGTATAAAAATTACTTCCCCTAAACACAACTAATTATCTGCATACAACAGATTAAAAAGAATATTAATTTAAAATGGTCTACATGTGACTTTTTACTAATTGAACATTAACCGTCTTGCAGTATCGCACGTCGAAAGGGGAATCGCAAGAGGACATTGTAGCCAACAAAAAACAGCCACGACATCAGAAATAGAATACACAAAACAACGGATTTAAAACATTAATAAACAAGAAATAGTATTTAAAATTTTTCTCTTTTGCTTAAAAGACAACTTGATATATGTATATTTCACCATTTGCTAAACTCCATTGAAGAACATTCTTTAACCGTAGACAGAAATATTTCTTTTTGTCGAGAATTCATTTTAGCAAGCAAAACTTTGCTTGTTCACATATTTTAGAATAATATTGTTTAAAAACTATAACATATTATCTACACAACCGAAAAACGACAATTTATTGATCAAATTCAATTTAAGTTTGTACGTATGGGTGTGCCCATATCGAAATATCTGTTCTCTGTGTTCACAAAATAATATTGTAATAAATAGATTTTTCGCTTCTACAACACAGAACTAACACAGAAAACGTGTTTTCTTCACATAATTTTTTGTGTTCAATGTTCACACTCCACGTAGCAAGTAATTTGCTGATGCACAACACATTGGTAAAGAAGTAGTGGCGGCAGTAATGGAAAAGAAAACAAATAGAAATAAACTTACCTCTGTGCAAAAGTGGCAGCTACACTGGTGTAATGTAGTAGAATTGCTGTCACTCTCTACATCGGAAAGACACAACTTGCACGTGAACATTTGAAATGGACGTGCTGATGCTTCTGTTTTCATCGGTGTAACAACGGAGCTTGTGTAGGTGAGGAATTCGTTGTTATTATTACAATGTTGCGTTATTGATGTCGTCGGGGAGGCAACTGTAGCAGCTGTTTCAGTAAACGTTGTTGGAAGTAACTCCATTGAATTTGTCATTAAAGTCACGTTCGTTTGTGAATTCGGCATGAGAGAGCAGTTCACGGAAGATGAAGATGAAGAGAAGGGTTTATTTGCGGCATTACCATTGGTGTTGCCGCCATTAATCTTATAAACGCCAACAATCACATTGTAGTCCCCATTTTCAACACAATTATCATCATTATCGCAAGCGGAATTATGCTTGTCATTGATACTGGTCGCTTCTTCTTTATCGGCGACTCTTGGCAATGATGTCACAGTAAGCGGAGTTGATAATGATTCGTCCGGAAAGCTCATACTTACGGTGAGAGTGTTTGGCGAAGGAGAGTGCAGGGGTACAGACAATGAATTATCGGTGGGTGGTGTTGTAAGCTTAATAGTGGATGCGGTAGTTGCGGTGGTTGTGGTGGGTGAGGTTATCGATGGTGTTCTACTGCTAGTTACACTATTGGCACCGCAGCTGGAGTTTCGTTGCGAATCTAAGGCTGTTGTTCTGCTATTTCGCTTAGCGGCAAAATGCAGACCGGCATCAATGGACTCATCACGACTACGACTTAATGTACTACTTACGTTACTACTGCTTATGTTAATAGAATTTCGTAGATGCTGGTTAGAATTATGAGCCAAAGGATTTACTGAATTACTTAATGAATATCTTGAGCTGGAGGCAGCTAACGATAAGAGGCTGGAACATCTTGAGCAAGTGTTATTCATACTAGTCATACTATTCCTCAGTCGATTTAAGGGGCGTATTTGCTCAACCCCGCAGGCATTAAATATGCCACTTCCTGTCTGTGATAGACGAGTGGCGTGATTTTCGCTCAAAAGATTTTTGGAATACGAAGCCACAGTTGTGGGTGAACAAGGAGATGTTGTTTGCCTTGTTAATGCTAAAACTGTCTCACATTTCCTGATACCCGTATAATGTACAATCGATTGTGATTTCTCTTGATGCAGACTTATTGCACTTCCATCTCTACGAACGATATTCCACAATTTCTGTTGCATCACGTTTAGTGATGATGTACTGCCAGACTTTGTAACTTTCTCACGCTCCAAATGTGCTAACTTTTCCCGACTACTGTAAGCGTAGCAATCACGGTATCCCAAAGGATCTCGCAAGAATACCATGTTCTGCTCAGAAGGAGTCCTTGTGATTGTGATTTCGGGTGATAATGGTCTGACCAATGCTGGGGTATCCTCTCCGGATTGAAAACCATTTGCTGTGGAATTAGAAGCGCTTGCACCCAAATTACTACTATTACTATTTGATACTGATGGTCGTAAACCAACCAAAGATTTGAGAAAATTACCAAAACGTATACGCCTCGGCTGTGGGCCCCCGCCAACCCCCAATGAGGCTGCCTGAGGGCCCTCCAAGTCATGTTTTGCAAATTCCTCGGCTGCTTTATTATCACTTCTAGCGCTGGGCGCAGTACTCTGGATACCTTGTATATTACTTCTACCAGAGGAATTACGAGTATGTTGAATTGATAACTTTGTTGGGTGTAGTTGCTTTGTTAGTGACTCCCCAGTGTTTCCTACAATATTAACGTTATGGCGGTTTTCTATCAGTGCTTCGGTTTCGTTGTCATTACTTGGCGCCTGCAAAGAATTAGCATTGTGAATTTGATGATAATGTTGTATGTTTTGTTTCTTTGTATTGGCCAGATTGTGAATTGGGGAGGAATCCTGAAAGTTGCAATAAAAAAAATTTTATTTACAATTTTTGAAAAAAAAAAATCGAACTGACGAACTGACATATATTTAAAATCTTGAATATATGTATCTAAATACTTTCACATGCATACACAAGGCGAATTCGTACATAATAAAACATATGAGAATGAATGTACCTAAAGTTATAAATTTCTTCCTGCTTTAACAATTCCTTGCAGTTAACCTTCTCTCCTTTTTGAGTTTCTGGAAGTATACAAATTTAAATGTAAACTTACCTGAAATAAACCAAGTTCAGCCCTTCAAATTGTAGAACCAAGGCGAACTCATACTAGGTAAACTAACTACTATAACAATTATCTCTGTACAAAAACGTAACAAATATTTGGTTTTTGTTAAAATAACACAAAGAAATTATGGGCACACTATTATTACATTTCAAATTCGCCTTCATTAGTGAGAAAGTTATTGTTATAAATCCTCTGTAGTTAATTATTTAGGATTTTTATTTAATTTTTTTTTAAGTGTGATATTACTCCAATTTACACAACTGCTTTACATTTTAATATGGACTAAGATAGTCTATATTTTTGTATTTTTGTATTAAACAAAAATTATCATCAAATTACGAGTTCGTATTGCTTTCTTAAAGCATATTTAACTTGAGTTAAGTACGTAATTATGTAAGCTCTACATTCCCAAAAGCTAAACTCATTATGCACTATTTCAGTCCTATCTGAAATATTATTTATTATAATATAATATTATATTATATATATTTTCACAACTTCCTTATTGTGCAGATATTAGTCCAAACCGTTGCATGTTATAATAGAATATCCTTGATTACATCGAGGAGATAAATTTAAGTAACAAACCTAAATAATGTATTATGCGAGTTTCGTACATGGGAAAAATGTTTATAACAAATTTTTGTAGTTCACATAGCTTGCAGTGCAGTTCGAAATATACTTTTTTATTTAGCTTTTAACTTTTAATGTCAGTGAATCAACCAAGAAACTATAATTTCCTGTGTAGTCAAAACATTAATTAAAACACACAAAAAAAAAAAATAGGATGGCAAATGTAATAGAGTTGGAGAAAATAAAAATATTTCTAAAATAAAACTTTTAGATGCTATTAAGCCAAACTGGCGCAATATCTTATCCTTCAAAGCGAAGGATAAGAAGAGGGTAAAATGTAAGGTAATGAAGGGAGTAACACAGCTTCACCAAGATAAGCAAGTATGCTAAAATTTTTATATTTCAAACACTACATTCAATTCACAATAATTTGGAAATAAAAAAGGAGTTACCAAAATTTATCGTAATTATATGCAACATCTCCTTCAGTGAAATTAACTAAACAAAAAATTCTCAACAAATTATTTATCTCACTTTTGATTTCTCACCTAAATTATTTAAATTGAATTTTGCCTTCGATTTCAATTACATAATATTTTATGTGCAAACGTTATATCCGAATGATCCAGGAATCAATTAAAACCTGTTAATCTCTGGAGTCATTAAACTTTGCAATACTCTAAGTATTTTTTAATAATGCTTTCGTGGCATATTCCCAGGTAATATCATTTAACGCACGATCATATGAAAAGAAATCATATTAGAAAAAATTAGTGGCAAGCTAAGGAATTTGAGTATAATTCAAGTAGACTTAAAAATTGTAGAATTAATAAAATTTTTAAAGTTAATGAAACTTTAAAAGAAAATTATGAAAAAAATGTCGATATTCTCTCCAATATTATATTTTGCTACAAATTGCTTGTTTGTTGTTAGTCACTGCCTTAGAATCTATGCAATTCCTTTTTGGGATTTTCGAGTACCACGATATAAAAAAAACTGCAACCGGTGCCTACACCTGCTAAAATCATGTCGTACGCTTTGCCTGCACATGCAGACGTACATACAAATTGTAACTTATTGCGAATGTGCTGCGATGACATGTGAATTTGAATGCATCATGGATACAAGTAGTGGTTTATGCAACCATAATTAAATATACTTACCCTAGAATCTTGTTCTAGTTCCTCCTCAAGCGCACTATAGACTGGAGCGTACCAAGAGTACGCGTATTGTTTGCGTGTTGCAGCTGCCGTGTTGTTTGTTGCCGTACAAGTATTTGAAGTACAATTCGGATGGGCTTGTTTATGTGGCTGGTGTTGTTGTTGTTTTTCGTGGTGTTTTGGATAACTGTGTTGGTTGAGATGGGTCTTATGTAAAACAGCTGAATTTGAATTTGATGCACAGGCTGACGTAGCACTGCTGCTACCGCAAAAATGATTATTATTGGCGATTGCTACACAAGTTGTTGTAGTCACAAGATTATTATTGTAATTAAGTTGTAAGCTGCGACGATGTTGCCGATGATATGTTCCTGGTAAATGCTTTGTGGGTTTACGCTTGTAATTCTCTTCTGAAAATGAACGTAAAGTGGAATGGCTTTGACGTTTTGCACTCGTTGTGTTCTCACAATTCTTTGAGCCAGAAAATGTTACATTAGAATTATTATTTGATCTGGATTGTAATTTAAATTGCTGTTGTTTCTGATGTTGTTGATATGTTGTTGTAGCCGGTGCTTGATTTACTGCTGATAAATTTTTGCGTGTAAAGATTAATGAAGCGCTGTTCTTATTTAAATAAATCGAACGCTGTTTGGCGTTTTCAATATTTGTAAGCAAAGGTTCTGTTTCAGATAATGGGAGACAATGGGCGGCTAGCGGTGAAGTATCGGCTGGAAAATTTATAACAAAATTTTCAGCGGCATCATCATATGTATTATCGTGTAAATTATGGTTACCACTGGCATTAAAAGTGGTCTCATCTTGTAGTCTGCCTGGTGCCGGATAGTTACCGCAACTAGTTGTATAGCTTACACTACTACTGCTCTCGTCACTAGACGATGAACGTGATGAATACTGACTGGCAAATGAGTAACGCTGTTGACTATTCTTTGAACTTTGTATGGAGGGAGTACGATTTTGAAATACTTCACCTGAAGTGGTTTGAGTTTCAAACAATGTTTCATCCAGAGGGGGTGGTGAAGTTCTTAGATCGACTAACCTCACAGGAGCATAGGAATCTCTTGTATTGTTTTCACTGCTACTATTTGCTAAATGAAAAGCTGGACACTGCTGCTGATGACAGTCGTTATAATGATCTGGCAATGATTTGCGTGCTATGGTTTTTGGTGCGGTTGGTAGTGGTTGTTGATGTGATGTTGGCAGCTGATGATGATGGGGGTGCAGTTGAGCAAAGCAGGCGCTATTTAAATGATTTTCCACAAGCAGTTCGCGGTGTTCTAATTTGAATTTTCTTGCTATTGTATCGGATTGTTGTAAATCACTTATATTTGTTGCTATGATATCTGGTTGCTGTTGTATTTCTTTTTGCTGTTGTAAATGCTTATGTGTCTGTTGATGATGCTGCAATCGCTGTGCCTCATTTTGCTGCAATGTATTCTTCTGCACCGGTGGTCGCATCATTTAATATTTGGAAAAACGTTAATAGAATATCTGTGACATATATTCCCAATGAGTATGACAGGCATTGCCGACTAGAATTCGGGCAAGGTTTCGTAGCCATGTTGTTCTCCAATGTATTGAACTGAAAATGAAATAACATTATTTAATGAATTTTGTAATATTTTAAAATTTATATTGAACATCCATTCATTTACTATTTACATTACTATTAGGTAACATTTTACATTCAAAGTTTGCATGGTTCGAACAGAAATAATACAATGGCTTGGTGGAATAATAGGACAATAATGATCCTTTCTCACAGCAATAGCAACCACTTGGTTCGCACTCGGAATGTCGAGTGCAACCAGTGCTTTTCACACGATGATTGTATATACTTGTTTCATTTTGATGTTTATATACATATACACATATGCAGCTGCACATATACATAGATATGTGTTTTTTGAATAATTTATATTTTATTAAGCTTTAGATCTTTTAGTAAAAGTTAATAATATTTTATAGTTTTTGATATTTCATTACAATTTGGCTAACTTCTTCAAGGAGCAGATATATTAAATTAATAAATTCAAAATTGGCAATATTAGGGGATAATAATAATATTTGTAGCCTTGCAAAAGTAGCGTTTGCATCTCCTTTTGGTATGCCAGCATTTGGAAGTTGATTTGTGAATGAACTTTGCAGAAATTCTCCTGACCTTTAAAATTCCTTTTTCCATTGCTATTTATTTATATATATTTTGGAAATACACTTTATCTTTGATTATATTTTTTGGACATTAGTTCAGATAAACTAGAGATAATGTGTTATCGCAATTGGAACATGTACGTTCAAACAACATTCTTGATTGATGGCGATTAATATTGAAGAAAAGAATTTTGAAAAAGTTTGCCGAAGAGGAAGCAGAAGTGCAAGATGCATCAACTGAATATACATTGAAATCACATTGAAAGAAGCTATTGGGGGGAAAATACTAATTAGGGCTTTTCTATTTGAGACCATAATTTATATACATTACAAATACTCGTTTCAATAACGAAATTTTTCTTGAATTACAAAAATTATATTTTTCAACCTTGAATGTTTACTTTATGGCAACTGCTCCTGCCACAATATGACTGATTCATTTTAGCCCAAGTAATATAAAAGTAAATATTTGGAATAGTTTAACTTGGTGCCAGTCTATTATTTTTAGTAGGGTCCATGTATTTTGTTACATTAGCAGTATTATGTGAAAACTTGTTAAAATTTATGTTTGAAGAGCAGCCCACTAAAATCTGCCCGTATTGATTAGTATAATACAAGCGTGCATATACTCGTTCTAACTGGAATATAACCGGACATGTGTAAAAAAATAAATTACGTTAAATCGCCAACAGCTAGTAAATTATGTGTGCAATTGCAAATGTTAGATTTTTTATGTTCCTGGCAGTATAGCTGGCTGAAACGTTTAAAATCCAGTTAGTCTCCTCACAATTATCACACTTGTTAAGGCAGTTGTAATATATTGAAGTACGTGTTTGTACTTCAGTCTGATTATTCCTGTTACGACTGCTTGATTAAGTTGAATATGTTAAATAAGCTGAAATTTTTACACAAATGTGTTAATATGTTGACATTGATACTTAAAAAATATTTACAGTAATGCCACTAGTAAGTACATCGATCACACTTCTATTGCTTTAATAAATTTTAAATTTTTTCCCAAGTATGTATTTGAAAAACATAGCAGGTTTCTAAAAAAGATAATTAAGAAAAAAATTGTCAATGTTGAAAAATATAGTTGCGATTGGATCCAAAGGACAAATGTGTATTCATAATCGGTTTTTACACAATACAGGGATAAAAGTCCAAAATGTATTTATGAATTTTTTAAAAAACAAATCTAATATTGACATCATATGAATTTTGCATGATCTTGAAATGAGCTGGAGATGGATTCCCCACAGAAAAATCACCACCAAAGAATGTTGGTATGAAATTGGGCCATTTCGGAGTAAATCCACAATATCTAAACTGCGTAATTGGTCTGCTCGCTACAAACTGTGTTCTGTAGAAGACGTGGTTTTTCGATATCAGTATTTGAAGAGTCCACAATGTGGTATAAAATTGACTACTTTGTATATATTGCATCTAATTGGACATTGAAATTGAATAGATTGGAAATATGTACTGCGAATTTATTATTCCAAATTCAGCAAATTAAAGAGAAAAAATCGAAATACAGCAGTTTTACGAATTAGAACTAAATATTGATAAAATCTAAATTAATTGAATGCAATCAATGTTTAGCCATTAATTTCATTGCAAAGTAAACAAAATTAATTTAATTAAAAATATAAAATTTTTTCTTATTTCAATAATATTTTTATCCGCATTGCAAGAAAATAACCAAGCGCATAGATTTTTGAAAACTACACTTCGAGACCTTTCCAATTATGTATAATATATCGTACTTCTCACGATATCAGGGGTATTTCCTATACACACAATGCAAACCCCTTGCATTACAACCGATTAGATGAAGTTATCAATTTAGTATTTAATACCGTAGTAATCTGCAGGTAAAAATTACGCATAAAAAAAACTACGTGTCAAAGTACTCTAAATGAATATGAAACCCCAAGAACTTTTCTTTCTAATTAATACTGTATTACACAGTAGTTTTTATGGGATTACTTATTCTAGCCATCTTTTGTTTTATTTTCCACTTAGTTCCAAACTAATCGCTCAGCATTGTTTCCCGTGTTATGCTCATTAAATTCACTTTATTATTTAGTTAGTTAAATCGCCATTTAGACACAACACACTGTAAAACAGAGACAAAAGGGAAGGGATAAATAAACAAATCTTTGAATTTAGCTGTCAATTGTTATTTGTTTGAATTTAATCCACATAATCCATTTACATGCTGTTTGAAGCTGCTCTAACAATTACTGCCGCAACATAAAGGACAATAGATGAACTTGTGTAACTTATTTGTTATTTTGTTTCACAATTTATTTGAAGACTATTTGTAAGAGAATTTTTGGTATCAAATGTCATTTTCTTACTTCCCTTTTCGCAGCAAATATTATACATTTCTCTTTGATTGCGAGTCTAAGTGCAAATGGTGAAACTAATTATCCAGTCGTTAAAAGGATTAAATTGTCTAAATACTTTAACATTGCACTCCTTTTATAAAAGCACTGTGAACTCGAGTTCACATAACCAATACTAAAGAAAATTTTAGTTATAAATTTGAATCTCAAGAGAAAAACTCTTTAATGAACGGAATTGATACAAAATCAATAAAAAAATTAAAACTGCTATTTCCGACTATGACGAATCTTATATAGCTTTCTTGAAGGGTATAATCCATAACTATTTTTGTATACGAGAATTAAACTACATTGAAGTAAACTTTAATTTGGAAATATATTTATTATTACTAAAGACCCTGATACACTATCCTACGTTTTGCCAAATATGGCAACTCTACTGAAAATATTGGATAGTATGTCATAAAAAGGTCCGATAATTGCATTATTCTTATATGATAGTGTGGCACCGGCAACACCATGTTAAAGTGATCTTTTAAAATAGGAAGGGTATCGGACCAGATTTTTATGTCAATGAATCACATGACTCTGTAGCATAGTGAAGCATTAACTATGGCTACAGATATGAGTGCATATTTTTCAGTGTTTTATATTTATTTGTTTCATTTGAACAAATAAAACTCATATACGACATACATATGTACATACATACATAAATATGCATTTCACAAATGATATGAATTAATTATACTCAACCTGTAATTAACAACATAAATGTAATTAAGATCTATGGAAATGTGTAGTAGGTCCACATATTAGTATGCCTATTTGCATATATGTATCTTTAAACCATTTCTAAAGAAAATGCAATAAATTTAATTTTACTTACTCCTTTTTTTTTGGAAACAAGCGTTTGCTTAGTTGATTCCTTTTAAAAGAAAAACTTTATCTAAGTAGAAAAAGCGCACAAAAAAAATTTTAATTTAATTTTCATAAGTTGAGTTTCTCATTAACCAATAAAATATCAAGTGTACGCAATCCACTTCCCAAGTAGTTACTTAAAAAACCGTAAACAGGTTTGATATTGGCAAACATTTGCCTGACCGGTTTCAAAACATGCGACCCTCATTCTGTCTACCTTTAGATAAGCCAAAACATAATAATCGTTTGGGCAAAATGGGTGGCAACTAAGTATAATATCCGTGTGCAGGTTTTATTAATAGTAATTGCCATTCAAGTTTAATACATTTATACAAACATTAATTTTTATTTAATTTTGCTTTATTCCGTGCAGTTTTCCTTTCTTCGCTTCAAGGAATATTTGGCCACTTTCCCTTTCTTTCGGCGCCACACAATGTCTTTTCTACAAATTACATTAGTTGCGGAAAGGAGCTACAAAAGTTATCCTTTGCTGGACTAACAAGCCAACTGCCAACAATACAACTCTAAACTTTCTTTCTGTCACAACTCAGTTTGAGAGATATTTGTTACATAATAATATAACAATGAAATTAAAAGTGTATCCTGTTTTTCTCTAAATTTCCAAATAATCCTGTTTTCACAACTGTAAATAGAACCCATCTAATTTTCGATCAAGGCATAGTAGCATTTAAAGGAACAAAAAATAATAATCTTTAGCATAATCTATACTATAGATTTCTATTGCTGAGATAGCGCCCATTTTCAACAATGATACCACACATATGCGTTAATATTTTTTTGACAAAATGTACCACCCTATTTTTATGTACAGATGTATATTTGGGTTAAGGACAGCGATCAATAGAGTAATCACAACTTTTTTTACGACAAAAGTAACGGTAAAACAACTATCAGGTTTGCTTTTCAATAACATTTTCAACGGTACTCGTTACAGGCGTCAATCAGTCGTTGTTGTTTTCTTTATCGGCAGCCGACAATATTTCTATGCTGTTATTATAAAAAACAGGAAGTTTTTACATTATTTTGTTTTTGTTTTCGAATATGTTGTGCACAAATATATGAGAGAATTGTTTCAATAAATTCTCATTATGTAGTACATTCATTTATATCAGTTATGTGAAGAATTTAAATAAAACATAATATGTATGTACATATGTATATACATAGATATCAACATGCACATACATACATATGTATGTATGTGCTATATTATAACCTTACCATAGCTTCTCTATACGGCAAAAACCCAAAAAAATTATTTACTAAATAAAATAGAACTATACAAAATTCAAATATCCCTGGACAAATTTTCTATTCGCTTTTCTGCTTTTCGTGTTCTCGTATTTTGAGAGTGATGCCATATGACGGGAAATTGCAACGAAGTTTAAACCAAGAAGTTACTGATACCGAATATAATTATCGATAAATTTTGCTCTTTACAAATTGTTATTATATAGCAAATCGGCATTGTATATTGTATAAAATATAACCTGATTAACTTCAAATTACTAAAATTATTTTACATTTTTAACACATTTGCAGATCAAGATCAACAAAAGCACGCATAGAGAGGCCTTATGACTATTAAAATGTTCAGCAATCATTATACGAGACTCTATAAAGGTTATGTTCGTTCCGTAGCAGGGAACGAAAAATCAAAAAAAAAAAATTTATTCATTCTCAGCCCATGGTAAACGAAATTCATATAAAACACTTTAATGGGCTCCAAGCCATTTTACACAAACACGCAAAATTATACACAACACACACACTCTCAAAAACTGTAAAATTGGCGGTATTCGAATTCTTTACAATTAAAACTAGTTCTGCTGGCAAGAGAGGCGAGTGGATGACTGTTTTCCGAGCATAGAGCGGTAAGTGTTATAAAAGTCGCGTAAGTGAAGTAAAGAACTAAATGTTGACTGCAACAAAACAGAAGGTTCTTGGAAATATTTTTAGAAAGGTGGAATATTAATTAATGATTCCACTATTTAAGTGAGTTTATAAAATTTTACAAAAAGGTTAAAAAAGATGTTGTTATTCAAGCAATGCTCATTATCATAATTCAGATGCAATGTCCTTTTAAAATGGCTTTCACTATAAATTTCTGCACTCTTGGTGGTCTCTGCTGAATAACTAAATTGTATCATTTCCTATTAACTTTAACAATGTACTTTGTTTCTCAAACCCAGGACAATTTGTGGCTCCGCAAAAGAAAAAGCAAAAAAAAAAAAGGTTAAAGAGAAAAAGTAATAAAACGTAAACATGCAAAAAGCACTTAAATACATATTGCGAAAAAAAAACACTTATTGAATGCTATTTTATAATACTTTTCTTTGTTTAACTTTTATCCTTTTCATTGCCTGACTTAAAATTATTCCATTTACTTAAATCGAACGTAAACGACCAAAGTGGCCGAAAATATTATATTAGTCTCGCTTAAAATATGGTCTGCTTTTAAAATTTTCTATTGTGTTTTGCCGTTTGTTATTAAACGAAAATGTGAAAGCGCGCAAGAGTAAAATAAACTTTTAAGTGCTAACAACTTTTGCAGGATGGCTCATTTGGTGCTACATTGATTAGCATTTTGTTTTACAGTTGGGATTTTCTTATTTGAAAATAAATTTTTGGTCCTCCTTTTAAAATATCATATATTCCTACATCAAAAAAGTTATTTTTACGAATAAAAATAATGTAGATAAAACTTAAAAGCGGTTGTCACAAAACAGACGATCAAGCTAAATTTATTGATTTTACATTTGTATGCCAATTGCTTAGTTCTTTCAGTCACTCTCATAGAAATTTTCTACTCAAGGCAATTATCTGGCTTGTGTACATAACACCGCTAAAAACCTGATTCTGAAATTACGCCTTGTCCTACGACTTCGATAGACTTTTATTAAAAAAAAAAAAAAAAAAAAATTGTTTTTTTTTTATCGGCATCGTGGGGCTGGGCGTTAGTTGTGGCAAAAGACAAGTACGGTCCTGCGAAGGTATCAAAGTTATTTGTCGGCTCCTATATATATGGCGCTCACTGGATGTAGTAATGCTTGTGTGGTAGAAAAAAGGTGTGTTAACATTATGCCTATAAAGTATTCAAAACAGGTTATTAATTAGATTCATTAGGAATTCACGGGGTTTTCATACAGGATGCTTCTGCAAAACACAATACTTGTCAATAATTTAATCATGTTTGCATGTAAATACTTTACTTTGCATTGAGTTGAAAAAGTAATGCGGCTTCTAACTAATTCCTTCCACTTAATTCGCTCATGTCGCTTGTTTTAATTATCTCGTAACCAAATACCGAAACCCAAGAAATAAACTTTTAAATAAACACACACGTTTTCCTATAGTATCACCATTTTATTTCAAACAGTATGAGATAATGTGATATCAACAAATTTATTTTTCGCTTTGCTTCTTCCACTTAGGCGTGCTCTTTTTCTACCCCATGGAAATTGTATATTATGTAAAAATATATGTATGCACACACGTACATATATGCACTCGTATGTATGTATACAAGAAAAAGTGAAAAAGGGAAGGTAATTGCTCACTTACCGTAATTTGAAAGGGAAAACCTTGTTGGAAATAAATTAATTTCGTTCGAATATGTAATAAACCTGCAAGTACAATAAAAAAAAATTTTCTTACAAATTGTTCACATATGTTTTAGTGCTTTTTTTTTTAATTTTTATAATTGATTATACTTTTTTTGGTTTTCTGCCGAAACCAATTATAATGTAAATAAAATCGTCGTAATGGAAGAGTAGACACTTTAACGATTAATAACAGATTTAGTAGCATTTATTAGGTATTAAAATACGAGTATATTCGAATTGCTTCCTTTGTTATTGTCTGAAAGACAACGGCTATTTTATTGTTGATGGCAAGGCAAGGGAGTATACGAGTATACCCAACTAATCGTAAATAGAATGCCCATGCAAAACTCCCTTTCACCGATTATAGAATTGGTTTTTAGACGTGATGGAGAAATTCAAATCAAAGAAATATTCAATACGTTATTGACCTGATCGCAATAATTAAAGTATGAATCAAAAACACGCTAAATAAATATCACATTCAATTATAATTCACGGAGGAAAGGAAAACAATGGAACGGCAGGATATCTGGATATGAAATAAATAAAAAAAAATAATAATAACAAAATGTTAACAAATTCGAATACAGATCGAATAGTATCATCGCAAAGGTTCATAAATTATTATACAACGTGTTCCGGCAAAATGAAAATAAACACAGCTTACAATTGAAAAAGCTTTAACAATATGTGACGAAAGATATAAATGTAGAGAAGACAAGAAAAATACAAAATACAAATGGAAAACAATTAATTTAACAAGCAAAATAACAAAATTAAATAAGGCAAAAATCTTGACACAATAGATAGGAACTTATATAAAAGCTAAAAAGCTCTGCTAAATGACAAAAAAAAATTTAATAGCGCACCAAAAGCATTATCTTTGTGAATTTTAACTCCTTTTTTAATTCTTTGCCTCTTTTATTATTTTTCCTTTTAGATCATAACCTTTCTCACCCACAAACAAACTTTTTCTTATTTTAACAAATGTATCCTTTAAATATAAAAAGTACAAACTGTATTTACATCGAGCTTTTATGAAACCAGTCTAAGAGATTAACTGTTTTAAAACTGCTCAAATTAGTTCAAGTTATTTGAGAGGAAAAGGAATATTAAATATAATCTAACTTTTTAAAGATATGTATATATGTATATGTATCTGTATGTTTTGTATATGCATATGGATTCATATATATTTTGTTTGAGGCAAGAACTCCCCACACCAGTAACCGAAAACTCTACACACTCCACCTTCGCTTAAGTTTTTTGTAAAAATTCTGCTACATTTAGAATGCATTTTAGTTGAAGTGCTTAACAAATACTGCATTCTCGTAAAAATTGTTTTAAAATGTTTTCAACAAATGAAAGGTAAAAATCAAAATGACAATTTCTAGTATCTGCACAGAATTCAATTCATGCAAAAAACAAACAACCAAGAGAAACCTTAAAGAAAACTCAAACAGATTTTAGCATCAATTCTAAATACGCCGGGGAAATTTTTACTTGCTTCAATACGAGTGAAAGCACGTTGCTGGAAATAATAACAAAAAATATTAATAATATAAAAGTAAATAAATATTAATGTTCTTGTTCTGTCAGTATGTTCATCGTCCTTTTATATGTTGTGGTTACAATAAATTTTTGGATATGAAATTTTCCAGTTTTTAAATGTAAAACAAAAAGAAAAAAAAATTACTAAAAGTTAAAAAAGGAATTAAATATGATAAATGCAATATGATGAAAGTCAGATCCACTTGCACCACATTTCATATGTGGTTTCCTTTCTTTACCATCATCAGTCATCGCCATCTGTCATATAATTGTTGACCCACATAACGCAATGAAAGTATAAAAGCCCTTACACAAACTTATCCTTACATGGACGCAGTCTCTCAAGTTTCACATTTTTCAAGAAATTAAAAAATATTAAATTATGCATGGACATGAGCATGTACATTTCAGGACAAAAGAACAACAACAAATGGAGAGAATTGTTTTAAATTTGGAAATTGGAAATGATCAGGAAGGAAAACACAATTGGAAGAACATTTTGTTCGACCATAAGAGATGAAAAGTTTCCCTATAGTGTACATATGGGGTAGCGCTGCCTTTGGCAATAATTTTTATTTCGCACATTTTAACAAATTTCCTTAACGAAGCAAATATTTGAAAATTAATGCAGCACCAGCAGATTTGAGCCTCCTAATAAATGAGACCTTTTGAAGAGGAAGAATATTATCATCGTTTATTTAAAAAAAAATATATGTTAAATATAACACAAATATCTGATTAAACCTTTTGAGAAAACAAAGCCGCCAACGGGCATCACTGTCAGATTAGTGGAAAAATTGGGTAAACCACAGTTACGGTCATCCATTTCTTGCAGTGTTTAGCACTGGTGCATACAAAGTGAGACTGCAGTCACTACTAGCTCAAGGCAGCAGTAAAGTTCCATCTCGTTGATGTTACCTACTGCTAAGAATGGTTATATAAATTTAAACTGAAGCACTTAATTGAAACTTTGGCTTAACTTCAAACACGTGCTATGTAACAAAAATTTGTCATTTTTTTTTTTTGTGAAAGGCCCTAACTCGGATTTTTTCCCCAATACATTTTTTTTCTTATTTCATTGCATGAACTGAATACAGATTGAAATCACTAAAAAAATCCATTGCCTTTCAGTTCGGACCAACGAAATATTTAACATGTAAACTAACACCTAAATAAATAAATAAATACATATTTATAAATTTTGCTTCAAACAAAAAAAACAACAAATTTTTATTAAAAAAAAATGTAGTTAGGGCCTTCCCATTTGAGACAAACAATTCGTTGTTTTACAGTTTAATGGAACAATGTACGCTATTTATTAAAAATTTATATTACAACGTAATAATTTAATATTTGATTATTAAACAATATTATATAGCAGACATTAATAATTATTTTATCAAAATTCTATTCTGTTAATCGCAAAAACTAAACAAATACAAATATTTAAAAACTTAATAGCAATTATTTTGTATATTTAATATATTTTTTGTCACTTGTTTTTATTTACTTCAAACGATATAAAATCAATCGATTACAAACACAAATACATACATACAAAAGTTCGCATGTATTACATATTATATTAAAAAGTTTTTTATACAAACAATAAAAACAACGTAATTAATACATTAAATAAATTGGTATATTATTTTAAGTGTTTACAAAATTTAAATAAATAAATATTAATGAGATGAAAACCATAAATTTTAATTAATCAAATATGGTTTTAAATTCAATTACAAAAGATCGTGCAAAAAAATTATTATCCGTCGCGACGTCAAATAGAAGTTAACAAAGTTATACTCGTAAATAGAGAGAAGTTATTGCAGTTCAACAAATTCATTACGAATAGAATAAAGTATTTTTAGATTTCAGTAATAACTCGGTGAGCAGCAGGCGAGGAAGTCTACTAAAAGTTATCAATTCAATAAAATAAATAAAAAAACCTGTATCAAAATAACAAAAGAAAAATAGAAATTAACATACACTTAATGCATTATATCGAGGCAACTCTGTTGCATGCTTTATAACATATACTACTATATATGTATGTATGAAACTTAAATGTGCCAATATAAATAAATTTTGACGTAACCGCTTATGTAATCACGTTTTTGGCTCAAGTTAAACATGTTCAGAAAAGTAAAATATTCACATTTAACTTTCAAATTTAACAAAATAAAATTAATTTCTAAACTAACAAATAAAACTTCTATATCCGACTGTCCCCAAACCTTATATGACCTTCTCCTTGTGAGCGGATGTTGACTTAAATTGTTGACTTTAAAATAGTAAGGACAGGCAGACAAATGGACGGATAAGTTTAATCAAATGTAGATATATACTTTATAGCGTCGCAAACTAATATTGTAGAAATTACGATCACCAATGTACACCCTTCCAACCTTTTTGATAAAGAAGGGTATGAAAGGATTTAACACTATCTGAGGTTTGAAGTGCCATTTCTCAGTTTTGACTATGTAACTTAGTCAAAACTGCTTTCCCGCTCTTTATAAAATTTAGCAAAAATTTTTGGTATTTGTACGAGTATGTATGAAAATGGAGTTTATGAAAATACAACTAAGCCTGAACTCATTTGTAGCAGTATTTGGAAAATTAAGATGCTTTTAGAATCACTGTCGCCGAATCTCATAAAAGTAATAACCGACAATGTGGGATTTAATGACTCCATATAGGATGTACATGTCTGTTTCATGTAAATCGATTGAGCGCCATTGAGCGTTAGAGGATTTTATCGCTTTACTCCGTCATCAAAAGTTTACTTAGAGCGGTCTAGACACGATCAAAATACTCATCAGTTATTATGCATTTGTAATTAATATTATGCTTGTAAGAGCAATATGGGAAGAAAAATAATAAAAAAAAAATTTCATCCGTATCAAACACGTATACACAATGTTCACCCAAAGCATATTAATTCACTCTCACTTTGCACTTTACCCCACAACACAACATACGCCCACAACAAAACTGCAAAAGTGGAAGCGAACTTTTCTTTGTTTATATAGAAAATACCCCGTATATGTATATTTTCACACCCCGTATACGAGTATACATACATGTTTTCACACATTTTTAAAATAAATTTAAAAATTATTTAAAATCTTTCATTATATGACTTATATTAATGAATTCTGAAAAAATATTTTACGTGGAAGGCGGATAAAAGGAAAAATAACAGAGCCAAATTTTTCCAAATTCAAAAAGGGCATGGTAGTCTTTACGACAAAATTTTTTTTTATCAGGTATTCTCCTACTATAGACCGCAAATTTAATCATTTATTTATATATTCATTTAATTATAATTAAACTTGCTTAAAACATGTTCTTTAAGTTAGTAATTAACAAAAGTATTGAAAATAATCACATTGTTTGGTGATTTCTGTAATCATATGCGTAATGATTTGCAAAATCAAGTAATGGCCGGTCTTAATTAATAAAAGATTTATTCATGTGAATCATACTTTAGCAGTGATTCATTATACGAAAGACATAAATATATCATTTGAGTCGTATTCAAATAGATCGCTGATGTATATTAGATGAGACATAACTTCCATACAGGTTTAAAATATTTTATATCAGCTGTTTTGCATACGGATTGTCGCACAAGATAGATTGATAAAATCAAAAAAGTTAGCAATTATGATTTTTCTCTCTGTGATCTTAGATCTTTTGCACTATTTTCTAATAGCTGAAATAATTAAAAAGCCATTTGAATCACTGTAAGGTACATGATTGCATACGCTTTTTGAATGTGACAATAACACAAGTCGATGTTTTAAACCTTTAGACGGGCTCATGGATTTTTCAGTTGGCAATCTGACAAATACGTCACCTTACAGATTGTCAATATAAAATAGTTTTAATCTTGCTTTTACTTTTACTGTTATATGCTAATTCAATACTACTTCCCCAAATACACTTATAGATTCGTGAATGCATTGTATGATGAATTAAGATTTCGTAAAGGATAAAAGGATAGCTAACGTTAGAAAATTATGTAAGTATAAGTTGGAGGAACTGACAAAGAGCTAAGAATATTGTAAATATTAATAATAAAATAAAGTTTAAAGTTATAATTAAAATAAGCCGCACCATTGAAAGAATTTTACTTTTAATTGTGCTTTCGCCAGTTTAATAGTGCAAATAAAGGTTTTCAGCTTTACATATCTTGTATGCAACGCTACAGAGAAGAAACGACAATTTACGCCAAATTTACGTCAAAGCTTCAGCCTAAATGGACCAAGTGCTAATTAGACATTATAAGAGGGCAAAACAAATATATTTACCAAATGAATGCTGGGTAATGTAGAAATGTTAATGCAACCCATACACGATACAACCGTTGGCACAACTTAAGCAGGTTGTAATCAAGATTTTAACGTGTGTGGACCTGTTGTATAAAGTTGTGTCTCGGTTGTATGAAAAATGAAAATTTTTTTGATTTTGCGTTGCAACGTTTGTGGGTTAGTCATGCGACTTCGTACATCATTCTCATTTTAATTTTGCGAGAGAAAGACGTGTCGTCGGTTAATTTGGTTTTTGAAAACAAAGAAAACTAAGTGAATACTAATAAAAAATGAAAGACACAGCTGAAATGAAACTAGAGCACAGTTCTACGATGAATTATTTAATGATAGCCAATATTAGTAAATTATATGCAATTAAAAATAGTTCATTGAAGTTTTATTTTTTAAAGTTTTTCATTTGAAGTTTTATTTTATTTTTTATTTTTTTTATTTTTTTTTTATTTTTTAAAAATCTTTTAGATTAAAAAAAATTTGAATGTCAATAAATACTTAATTTACTTAAAGAGCTTTCAATTGTTTTATTGCTTTACAAAATTTAAGCCTAATTTGTTTTGCTTCATGGTATGCGTGTTTATTATTTGTTGGTTCCAGCTGTAAATTGTTTGCAAAATGAAATTGTAAGAAGAGGTTTTATCGTCTGTGGGCACAACACACAACTTGATTACTAAGCGAGTTGTGCCAACGGTTGTATCGTGTATGGGTTGCATAAGGTTAAAAATACAATTAGATCGTATTTAGTTTATAATACCCTTTTAATAGGTTACCAAAAATTCTTATTTGAGCCACGAGCAATGCATTTAAAAATATATTTATGATACCTCTGCCATCTTATATATCAACCATTTTTTCAAAAAAAAAAAAAAAAAAAAGAAAAACATTAATATAAAACTTGTAACAAGAGCAATACTGATAGATGGATACGTTTTTAAATAAAACTTGTGCATGTGTGGGTTTCATTTAACTACTTCTTTTTCGTATTTACTTTCATGCTCTTTTTATGTCAAAGTCTATACATTTCCCCTTTCAAAGTGGGAAAAGGCAGTGAAAAATAATCTAAACGTTTTACATGATTTAATAAATTTCGGAACGTAAGACGATATCGCCCACGAGGAAACTAGTTATGCCGTAAGCATAAACATGCCTTGATTTCTTCACACTTCCTTCTTCCCAAAAACGCTTACCTTTAAAACAATATCGGTTGGCGTGTATTTCCCTTTGGAGGGTATCAAATGCAACAAAATTAGTGATGAACATGCAAAATGTATGCGTACACGTACTGTACACACGCATAAGCATTTATGAGGGGAACTGAAATTTTTATATTTCAATTGCCAACGTTATTCTTATTATTTTTTTTATTTTTTTTGTTTTGCAATGAAATATACATACCAGCCCCATATAAAGTATATGCACAGAAAATGTATTTATAAACACGGCAGCATATGTATCTACATTTTTTCTAATATTAAGGTGAATACAAGTTTATGCAACGGTATGCATATTGGAATGTTTTATAAAAAGTAATATGCAAAGTTTTTATCGGCATTATAAAAAACTTAAAGGTTATAAGCGGAAGTAAAGTGGTTGCGTTCTCTAAGGGTTTCACTGAATAAAGGAATCAGATGCAATAATAAATAAAATAAGACAATAATGCAGCCAACTCTCGTACATAAGCATACGCATAGACAGCTCACACACATCCATATAGCCATACACACATACGTAATTAACTGATACTTACGGCTGCTACCATATACCGCTGTTGCATAAGAAAAATAATGACATTCAATATATTTATCGCGACTGTTCTATAGACCGACTTCCAGTAAACCAATAGTTTCAATGATAAGTAGCTAGTTTTCAATGATAAGTAGCATGGGACACTACCAATTACACGATCCACACGGCTTGTACTATACAAAATATTTATCTCACATTAGAATCATACAAAAGAAAATACCAAAAAACTCTCACTAATCTTAGGACGTGTGATCTTATCAGGATTTCGCTGCGTTAAGCTAACGTAAAAGAAAGCAATAAAATAATTAAAACCCAACCAATCCGTTTAGTGCAATTATTCTTTGCTATGAATAGCCAAACCACAAATAGCTACATGGATTTGCTTTGCCGATACATACTTTCGACTTTATTCTAATTTATCAAATTGTTAATTCTTACAATTGCCACAATCGAGCACTATTTTAAAAAACTTGTGATTACTAACAATTTCAAGGATAGTATTTTTTATTAAAAATAGTTGCATTTCCTCGTTGAAAAGTACATTTAAAACATAAAAAAATAATAAAGACATCCAAAAATATAAACTGTCTTAATCGAAGCTCGAAAATAGTTTAAGTTGCTTTTGTAGTTTTAACTTTAAAAAAACAACATAAAATATTTAAAAAAGTTTTGCAGAGATTTTTTTTAACTTCATTTAAGATATTTGTTTGCTGATAAACTTTGCTTCTAAGTTTCATATTTCTATAAAAAAAATTAGCAAAACTGCCGGAAACTAAGTTTGAATGTTTAAAACAAAATAAAGTCTGTTTCTTATTTAAAATTTTTGTTAAAAAAAGAATAAAAATAAATAAATAAAATAGACCAAAATCTTAATGAACCCTTCAGGGTCGGCCACTAACTGTTCTCTTGAAAACGAATTTTAAAGAAAAACCAAAGAAAATGAAAATGCGGAAAATATTTATGGCTCAACAATGAGAAAAGGTATTTTCTTGCAGCACACAGTAAACAATGACGCCGCCGTCGTCGTTGCTAATGAACGTAACGTCAGCCCGAAGATTGAATGCTGGTTAACTGCAGTACTAACTTGAACTTTGGTCGAACATTAAATAAGTCTTTGGTGGGGGCAAACAGCATTTGTGGTGAATACCAAATGTGAATATGGCATTCACATTTGTAGTTGTAAGTGATTTATATACTTACGAGTATATACTATATATATTATATATATATATATATATATATATAAGGTGGAATTAACGTTTTGCTTTGTATACCTTTTAAGTCTTGCAGTTTTAGTAAATCTTGATAAAAACAAAAACACGACCACAAATAAAATCCATACATTTTAAATTTAGTATATAAGTTTACTAAAAGTTGTGTTGGATGCTGAAAATACACTTTTTATAAGTGAAAAGTTGATACATTTGGCGCCATATTGATCCTTTTTTTGCGGTATAACACATGTGACATGAGAAATATAAACATCAAAAATAGATTAAATATTAAACAGAAACAAATCAGTACAGTCAGCTGTTTCGATCTCTCTTTAGTAGAGAAAATATCTAAAACCGTAGCATATTTGTAAAGATTTAAATTTAATATGAAGAGTGAATATACCACAAAAAAATTTTTTAATATTGAAATAGTAGAGAGTTGGAATGTAGACTTTGAATAAGTCGGCGACTTAGGGCAATTGGTAAATTATTGAACGGCCTATACCAAAAAATTTGCGGTATGTAGAGTTGTATTTTTATATTAATTCGAATGGAAATCTTCGAAGCAAGTGGAGAATTTCAATCAATATTTTTTCTGAAATCTTTTATATAAGATAATCCTAAAAAAAATATTGTCTCTTTATGTGTTATATCTGTTTTCTTAATACTTTCTGTTATACTAATCCATGAGTATAGTGTCTAGGTTTATTGTCCTCGCCTTTTCTGAATGTTTATCCTAAGCAAGAAATTTCATTACTCAATCCCTAATTGTTTACAAAGAGTTCATCCTATTTCAGATATCGGCTCTTCTTATCCTTATATGTGTAAAAAAAAAAATAAACACCCCTAATAAATTTTATGAATTTTTATTTAAATTTTCTGCATGGAATTTATATGATTAAAAAATAATTAGGTGCCATTTTTTCAGGGGATTTCAGTTTATTATTGCTACCGGCAAGGATAGTGTTCTCGTCTGTCGTATTGTGCGCAGAGATTATTCCAATTATACTGTGTGCAAGGAATAGTTGCACGGTTTATGCAATGATTCATATCAGAGAACTGTATACATATATAATTCCTCTACATACATACTAGTATACAATTAAATTAATCCATATCTAATTAGTTTTATCACAAATATTTGAATTTCGTAAAGAAAATTAATTATATATTCTTTTTGTTACTTAGATTTCGATTATCTTATTTTTAATTTTGAATTAAACAATAATTTTTAATACTTGATTTTAATTTTAGAACCAAAAAAAAAATGCATCCAATATCCCTAAATTTACTTGCAATTAAAAATATTACGAACACCATTTGGTATTTGGATACACCTGTGTGAATAATTCCAAGTATACGGATGAGTATGATTATTTATGATAATATTTAAAATCATTTAAAATTTGTAGCCGGTTTCATGCAAAAAAGTATTATTTCTTTTACTGGTTTTTGCAACCATCAAATTAATTAAAATGTTTTATATAAACAAAAATAAGTATGTATATATTATATAAGTATATGTGCAACTTTATTCTAGAATAAGTTGCATATATAAAATAATTCGTTCTATAAAATAAAAGTAGTTAAATATCAAAACAAGTAAATTTTGTTTAGATGAAACTAATTACAGTTTTTTGAAATGAAATTTTTTCTAATGCTATAAGTGTACACAATAGCATATTTGCCAAACGTGGCATGTGTGCTGGAAAATTAGGATCGTAAGAACTAAAAATAAGAAAGTGCAGTACCATTTGCAAAGATATCATAAATATTTTTATAAAACTAAGATTTCGATGAGAATAGAATTGAGGGTTTTGAACCAAAGTTGTCTTTGATTGAAAATCGTCGTAATCTTGAGACTCGGTTATCCGAGTACTTCAACAGTACGAATTGCATCCACTGTCTCATTTAAAATATTTACAGTAAATATTATTTACTAAAAATATCTTTATATTTAAATAAGCTTTAAACAAAGCTTTATAACACGATAATAATTTATTGTTTGTATATCACATTTAAAACGCCAGTTTACATTCATCATACGAGTAAGTTTTTCTCATATATTATCATTATTCCCGGCACTTAAGTACATGTCGTCTTAATCATTGATTTAATTTATAGCGATAAATAATTTAGCAAGAACCCACATTCGCTTTAACTTTAACAATATAAACATTTTCACATCCGCACATCCCAAGCATAATGCAATTAAAATCTATACGAACAAGCACATCTCTCGACATTAATTTAATTTCAATTTATTCTTCTACTGACTGGCTAACAGACTGCTTCACGTAAATTTCTGTCAAGGCTACATAAAGATCGACAGAACCTCTCAAATGATTTAAAGAGCTATTTTGTATCGCTGCAAGTTTCAGAATTTATTCTTTACATAATCCGCAATGCATTATGTGAAGAGTTTTCAAGTGCATCACCACTTTAGGTGTGTATTTATTAACTTTAAAATTGATTTTGCCAAGTTCATTTCACTGCAAGAGGATGCATGAAAGTTATTTATCGCCAATAGCAGAACAATTGAAGTAAATTGGGAAATTTCACACAAATTTATAACTGTATTCCGTTGCAAGGAAGATTTATCAATTTTAATACATTTAAAATAAGTTTAAATAGGAAGCAAAATACTCTTTTCTCCATCGAATTCGGAACTCAATTCCAATTAGCCGTTGGCATATTCTAGAATTGTCCATCAGTTCGTGAATAAGTTTGGCATGACATGCTTTTTTCACAAAAATTTATTCAGAATATTGGAAATGTTATTGCAAATTTAAAAGAAAAATGCTTTGCATAACGCACAAAGTTTATAAATGCCAAAAATCAAACTGCGAAGCTATACAGAGTCCAGGTAGGAATGGAACCCTCTACCTTTTGACCAGTAAACTATACTACTATTTCCACAAAACGAACAGTCAAAATTTATATTTAATTTGATTTTTTTCTTCTTATTTGTAATGCAAAAACCATGAAGTAGTAGATTTTCTTTTCAAAGTAAAACCCCTTTAAATAACAGATGAAATCTTGTTGGAAAAAACTTCCAAATTAATTGATGCTTTTATTAAAAATGCTAAATTAATTCATTGTCGGCACAGCTTCATATTATGAATTAATTAAAAATATAATAACCTAATAATGGAATAATATTTTACTGCGTATAAATGGGCGTAAATATTGTTTTTGAAACACATTGCTAATTTAATTTAAATATTAAAAAATATTATGTGTATTTATAGCATTGAGGAAAATTTATTTAAAATAAAATAAAATGTAAATAAAAATAAAATCATAAGTTAATGGGTACACAAAAGCGGGGACTCCCATTGTAGTGGCTGTATGGTGGCTGTATTGAGGACTGTTGACAAATTTACATTTAAAGCAACAAACATTTGCGTTCACAATTGAAAATGTTGATATATGACTCCGTTATACCTTTTCTTACATTTTACATCACATGTAAAATCCCTGCGACGATCGCCCAACACAGAATTTCCGTCGACAGCGAAATGCAAAATTTATTTAATTAAAGTTTAAAAAATATCATTTAAATATAAAAATTCTTGACTAAAAATTTAATTCAAACAAGTGCAAACATAAACTGAATGATCACTATAAAGTGTTTTCAAGAAAAATCATCTACTCAAAAATTCTTTAAAAACTTTTCGTTGCCTTTAGCAAATTTAAGAAATATCTTAATATTCATTTGTACACACACGTATGATTTGCAAAAATTTATTTTTATAAAATTTTACCAAAATTTATTTTTGAAAATCTCCTTTTAACGATTTTTAATTCGGCAGTTGCAGGAGCAGCTCTAATTAATATATATAAATAGAAAAATTTATTATTACTTATAACAACCACAAAACTTTTCAAAAACAATACATTAATACGCATATAAGCAATTATGTATGTATCTTTTCTTTTAAACTTTTATTAGTTTAATAGCCGTACAAAAACACCGATAAAAACATTTTAATGTAAAAAGCAATAAATATTTATTATTACAACACTAAGCCAAAATTAGTGATGAATATTTTGAACTCTAAAATACATTTCTGACTTTTCTAAAGCGTAATTTTACTCCTACGACTCAAAATCTGAAAATGACAGATACTTTTCATACGTCAACTGTTTCTATTGCGAGCTAAGTTAAAATACATCTATTTTGAACAGTACGTAACCGTTACCACAAGCCGCTAAAGTTAGGCAACTTTTAACTTTTTTAAAGATGCCACTATTGGTTTCTATAGCGATTTAATATCTGTCACCAAATTGTTCATTGTGGCAAACTTTTCCGTCGACACCCTTTTACAATGTAACGCATATAGATTTCTTTTTTTATACCCCAAAAACCATCAAACCTTTTATCATTTATCAAAATGTTGACTGATCGAATGGAGAGAATGTAACTCATAGCTGCGGCTGGCGTATGCCGGAAATATTAATAAAAAAGGAATTGCCACGAAATTTGGTTCTGTTTTACCATTTTAAGTTCTATTGCAGCTAAAAAAAAGACCCGCTATGCTTAGGCTGGCTAAGCAGAAACAGTAATGCAAACTAATTATTTAATGACTAACAATTTTACAATTAAGAATTTAATGATTAAAAATTTTTGAGACAAATTTAATTGAATTTTTATTTAATTTAAAGGTGCAATTGGTAAAAAAAAACGTGAAATTAGTTTTTTAGAGCTTTAGAAGTTTAAGTTTGCAGCATTGCTTTATTTGACCGTACATTTAACAGTTGATAGTTGTTTTTTGCTTAGTTTTGTTTGAAATACCATAGGGAATAGGACTACAGCGGAGAAACGCTTAGGAATGGACTGAAGGACAAATTGATATTGAATTTTAATTTAAAACTTTATTCCGCCATGAAGACCACTTTTGAAGGCCGCATTTGCAGTGAGGATAATTAAATCGATTTAACAGAAACGCAGAAAAATACTGCTTAGTATGCTTTATGGGTTACATAAGCCTTCAAAAACGATTACGGTGCAGCTTTTCATGTCAATGAAGAACGGTATTTGGACGTGATCGGAAACTTTTCCGTACTTCACAATTAATCTTGCTGACACGAGGTTCCAAACTGCTACACAAGGCACTATAATTGTTTTACTCAAAGAAACTTTTGATGAAATTAAATATTTAGCGCCATGACTCGACTCAATTAAACATGCCGGGGAGTATTGTGAACATGAACACAGAAAATTCTTTCCATTTAAACCGATCACTCGATTCTTTCAATTTAAACTGAAACCTTTCTGAATCTGTTTGATTTCACTAGACAATAATGTCAAGAATAACTTACACAAGGGCATAAGCATAAAGCCAAGAGAAATAAAAGAAAACATTTTAGAAGTTTGCAAAATTTCTTTATGACCTTAAAAATAATTTAAAAATGCCACAACTTACATTTGGCCCTCTAACTTTCAAGATTCTTTTGTTGCAGTAAAATTTATATATATGCTGCATATGCGGTAGTAAACAATAATAGTTTATTTAGATACATCCCTACACACTTTCCTATCCATATGAAAGAGAAGAACAACAAATGCGACGACATAGTGAGCAAAATTCTAATTTGTGTAATCAATTGCAGCACGAATAATTCAGATACAAGTAAAAACGAAGCTGTCACTTCCGTATTGATTACGCACGAATGCGCATGAACCAAAATACTCTCAACTAAAAAGCGACCCACTACATTTGCACGGATAACAAAGTATTTTTTATATTTATTTTCTTCTTCACAAATTTTTGCCAGTGGCTCTCAAAATGTATTAAATGGATTTATTTATGTGACGTAAAAATGCTACCGAAAGTGTTAAAATATTTTTCAAATTTTTGTCAGAGATTTTGTTTTCAAGTAATAAATGGTTTATTGTCGTTTGTTTATTGTTTTTTCATAATAATTAGGTAATACATGTATTTTTTTTTAGCTCATGAATCTTTAAATGCTGGTAAAGTAGCACACTTCGAATCGCAGTTGATCCAAAATAATCATTTCCATTAGGTTAGTTGTCCATTAAATAGTGATAAAAATATGTATGAAACATAATGAAAAAAAAAAAACTTTAAGAAAAGTTATTTAATACGAAGGTAACACAGAAAGAGTTTTCTTAAAAATGTTTCTTTACTAAAAATATTTTATTGATTTACTGCAAAGTACAGGGTGGGCCAAAAGTCACAATGGGGTTTAAAAATTTAATAACTTTTTTGTTTATTTTTTTTTTAAGATTATATAAATAACATCTGGAGAATAAATAATGGAGGGATTTACAACTGAACAAAGAACAAGAATAATAGAATTTTATTACTTAAATCAGCGATCAATTATTTTAACGCAAAGAGCATATCGTCGCCATTAATAATTTCAAGAAATTCAGAAATTAATTGGCCATCGCGTTCGCCAGATTTGTCAGCATGCGACTATTTTCTTTGGGGTTATTTGAAGGAGCGAGTATATGTCAACAAGCCCGAGACAATCCTTGAACTCAAGGCCAACATTGTTGCAGAAATTCGAGGGCTACAGCCACAAATGTTGAAAGATGTTATGGAAAATGCTCTCAAAAGAGCCCATCATTGCGAAGCTAATAACGGCGGTCATTTAAGTGACATTATTTTCCATACTTAGCGTAAAAAAATTTCCATTTTGTATATTTCATAATCTTAAAAAAAAATAAAAAAAAAAATAAACAAAAAAGTTATTAAATTTTTAAACCCCATTGTGACTTTTGGCCCACCCTGTATTTGCATAAATTTATTTTTCATATCTTTACTATTAGTAAGAAAATTCTTTATTGAATTCTTGTAAAATATAATTTTGACGCCGTACGGAAACCATTTTGAAATTAAAAATTAAAAAAAGAAATAGAAATTAATTTTTTTTACAAAGAATACACAGCAAATTTTTACAGCGGCATATGTATGTACATACCTATACGAATACACGAAGGCAATTATTGCTTAGGCTCTCAGATTATTCTTAAAAATCTGTTAGGTGGTTATGGATAATAAATCCCTGTAGATTCCGAAGCCCATATGATAAAATTATTCGCCTTTTCTAAACATGCCAAGTATTTCCTCTGTGCCACATAGCCAGTTTTAAGCATTGGTCTTATTGTACTTGGTGAAAAGCATACGCAAAGAAATTCATTCTTGTTTTGCTTTATGGACATAACAAACAATGTATCGCAATACCAACAGAGTGCTTGATGCACAATTTTAGTAATAATTATGCATCTCAAAAAAGCACTTTTGAGAAAAAATTGCAAAAAAATATTATATTCCTTTAAGCTGTCTGCTGCAGAAGAAGTATTTTTATATAAAAACCAGTATAATTAAAAAGCAAAAAAATTACAATCCATAACAACTACATACAGACAAGTACGTGCGACTGCTTTCGAAACAGTGACAGTTCTTTTAAATGTGTTCTTTTTGCATTTTTTAATTAAAACTTCATGGCTAGAAAACGCAAAAGCAATTTGTTTTTAGTTCCTTGGTTTTAAATTAAAAAACGGTGACCCACATACATACATACATACATACATAGATAGTCGTATGCATATCGTTTACATAGCAAAAACGCTTTTGCCCATTCAAAAAATACCAATATACACACATCCATGCATATTCGCACAATCGAGAAGACACTGGGCGCATATGAAATGTTTAAAACATTAAATTGTACGAGTATTTCCGCATGGGTAAACGTTGAAGCAAAATAGTGAACAAAATTAAAACAAAATGACAGGCATAATCTGACCCAAATAATTATTTAAAACAACGCCAGATCCATTCTGACACTCACATTGCAAATTGTAATGGAAAGGCCAGTGTATCTGCTCTCGTATTTGCATTGAAGTGCATTCTTCATTGATACAAACAAAAGCAAGATTATTAAAATAACAGCTCTCAACAATTAATTACAATGTATTATAAAAAAATAATAATATTCTACTGAATACTAATATTTGGGAATTTAATGCCTTTTAATCATAATAAAATAGAAAATTAAATTTAATTGCTTTTATTTCATTTCTTTTATGCATAAAAAATTTTTTTTTCCACACTTAGTTACATACGAGTATTGTGAAAATATTTTTATATATACATTACATTTACATTACATTAATTGTTAATTATACATTAATGTGCCAAGTTCGGAATTGAAAACATAAAAGTAGAAATTTCAATAATTTCTCAAATGTACCTTTCAGGACTCCATAATTATTACTAAATGTTATGCATTAAGTATTATATTATTGATTGGAAAGTTGTATTATTCGCTCAATACTTTTACCAATCTTTCCTCTTTCCTGCACTTTTTTCTATGCAAATACAGAAAAAATAAAACATTTTTTTGTACGTTTTGGAGCAATTACAAGTACCGCAAACCAATATTAAACCTGACGATTTATTGCAAATTTGAACTTTTTTTACAATATCAATTTTCTTCAATGTCACTTATTTTGAAAGGGAAGGTTAGTTTATATTTAGTTGTTGCAACAAGTATATGTACATGCACACAGATGCATAGGAGTATAGAAATAATCACACATGCTTGTACGCATGCACACATGCATTTTTGCACGTATGGGCTAGTGTTGTGATTCGAACACTGCTTTCTTCTTGAAGTCCTTTTTTGATTCATGAATTTCTTGTAATTTGTAGGATTTTTTGTAGTTTATTTCACTCAAAAAATTAATTTTATTATGTTCTCGACACGAAATTTAGGAATTTTAAATCTTTAAAATCTTATTACCATAATCAGTTACAGTGACCATTTTCGTAAAGTTAATGTTAAAGCAGTTCAATAAAATGAAAATTCAATTTAAAGTTGTACAAAACCTATCGACTTAAAAAAGCAATGATTAATTTCATTTGTGAGTGTAAGATCAAAGATTTCGCAAGATCGCATACGCAATCGGACCTGACGCTTCCTTGAAATTATAAAAAATTTTCTGCGAATTTAAATATTGTTTTCTAGGAATGTGATTTTGATATACTAGCAATCATATACAATAGAGATCTCTACACATACCGTAAAGAGCTACTCTCTACTTTTTCAAAAACTGAATTATAATATTATAGAACAACATCAGGAAAGAAGAACGACAATATCGTCAAATGAAGTAGTGGATCTATTTCAGCTTCGTTTACTAAATTACTTATTTTTATATATGTATTTATACTAAGGGAACCTATTACAGTATATAATATCAATAACAACATAAATAATACTTCCATTTGCTTCATTTTTTAAAATATAAAAAAATTTAATTTTACTTAATTTTTTATGTATAAAAATATTTTTTTTTTTTTTGATAAACAAAAGTATAAACCAAAAATTTTACAACATATCTCAAATGCTATATATTAATATTCGAATGCACTTGATATACTTGGCATGTTTAAGCGATTATTGTTTTGTTTTAATTTTTACTTTAAAACAGAATTCAAGTACTGGAAGGTAGTTTCTGTTTTGTTTTATATTTTAGAGCTTTTCGCACAGTCCTTCAATATTAAAATATATATTTATACGCAAAGCATGAATATATGCAAAAACCTTAATATAGAAGTAATCTAACAAATAGAACTACTTTGCAAATATGTTGCAGCAGCAGTGTAAATAAACATTAATTGAAGAAAATTGTTGTGTGTAGAATTTGTTTATATTTTTTATAAGCGCGAGTTACATCCTTTCACATAATTAACACTATCATCCACCGAAATAAGGGTTATAAGAAATGGTAGAAGTAAAACGTTAACAGTATAGACATACAAATGTCTTAAGAAAATTACAAGTAATAAATAGTCTAGACATAAGAATGTAATAAGATAATTATAACTAGACAATAGCCTAGACAGTAGCCAGGTTAACTATACTAATGATAATAGACATCATAAATGTTAAACCGGTGTAATTACTCAAACTAAAGATAAAACCGAACTATTTTATGATCCTAAGACAAAATAATTTTAGTATAAATAGTTGGTAAATAATAGTTATAAGTTAGTCTTAAGATTCACCTCAAAAAATAAAGGCATATAGCCCATTTAACTCGCGTGCAGAACGCACGCAATCATGGTTGCCAAATAAAAATTAAAAAAAAACGACGCACCCTTAGAGAGCCCGAGCGTTGCAACACTGCTCTTAGTTACAAAATAATTAAGCTTATGACGTTTTCTTTTCTGCAATAAAAATGTTGCCCTGTGAAAAAGTGTCTTTTTAAAATATTTTGCCCGCCCTGTGAAAGTGCCATTTTTTATTTAGCGAGACAAGAACACAAATTAAAAAAAAGTGCAATGCCTTTTTTTTAACAGCTGATAAACAAACATTTTCTGTATATTTTATGAAATGTGTGTACAAAAATGTTCAGTTGCCAGATTGCTAATTCATCTGCTTAAGAAAACAAATATTTTTTTTTTAATATCTCATACAAATAAGCAGCCGCATAGTGTTCTTTTGTTTGTTTTATATGATACAAAATATAAAAATAATTATTAAAATCTAATTTTCTGACTCTATCAACTCAAAAGACTTTTTGTGAACATTTTCTGGTAACGCTGTGTTTTACAAGGCAATTTCTGCCCTGTTGATTTGCTCAGAGCAGAAGTGCAATGCCTTTTGCACTGCGAAAGGGCAACATTTTGTAGAAAAGAACACGCAACCCTTTCACAGGGCGACACATTTTCGAGAAAAGAACACAAAATTGCTCTCCCTGCGGGTAGTGTTGCCTTTTTTTGTAGAAAAGAAAATGCCATTAGTTTTATCTACATATATAGCTCTTCTCCGCTTGCATTACCACCACTAGCACATTCTCTAAGAGGATAATACGTTACAAGTAATCATTAAAGGTTGTGATTCACTATTCTACACAGTCGTATGATTCATTCATACGAAAATCTATCCAAAAATTCAAAATGATGTGGTAGGTGCCGCACTATCATACAAATAGGATGGAAACAAATTTTTTCTCTGCTGAATGAATGCAGGAAAATTCTCATAAATATTTCCAAATAGTACAACTTGTCAAAAAATCTGTCCCATAGTTTCATATTTCGTATAAACCATAGCCCTTTTCTAGCAAATATGTCATATTTAACATTTTGTACTATTGTATAGGATAGTGAACAACGTCATTTAGTACACTTAAAGCTTTGTTTACTATTTCTATCAAAAGCGTTCGCTTGCATTTTGAAAAAGAACCACCTGTTCCGGACATTTAACATGGCTAGTCGATCAACAAAGAATGCGATCTACTACGTACATGCATATATACTTATTTGCTGTCATTTATTGCCAGTTCAAGTAATGCCAGTAAATTCGAAAAATTCGAATCTTTTTCAAATCACTTCAGTCGCTGCGAGTGCCTTAAACATTTTAAAATTTAGCTTCAGAGACAAATTTTCCCATATAATAAATATGTATGTAATACATATTTATCATAAGATGCGGTAAGATGCGGTAAGATGCGGTATTTGGTTGTTTTCAGTTCGTTTTCTATTTTTAATACTTTTCCTTAACAAAAATGTTTTACATTAACGTAGGAAAAACGCCTCGTATTTAAGAGTGACGTTACAAGGCTATAAAATTTTATATGGCAGAGTTTTACGTAAAATATGTATAATAAAAACATTTACTTTTATTACTACAAAAAGCAAAAAATATTTTTAATGTATTAAAAAGAAAGCTGCAGTTGTTGAAAATATTCAATTCAATTTTGGAATACAGTAAAGAATTTAATAACAGTGTTATAGATTTCCAAGCAGAAGGGCCTCTAATAGGACATATATAAATACGTCTGCTTGCTATTCCTCTCCTTAATGATTAATGGAAACCATATTTAAACTTTTGTTTACAAATAAATAGGAAAACGACCTAATAATTAAAATTTGGCGCATGGTGAAAAGCTGACGCCATACAACTATAACAAAACATAATCTTCAAAGTATGCAGTAAATATGAAATATTTTCACGCCTTGAGTTAGGCTACACTTTACCATTAATAACAACAAATTGCTAAGCAGTTGGTGTGTGAAGAAACAAAGTGCAAAAGTATAAAATAAGTCAGTTTTTGTTGAATACTTTTTACATTTAATTTTTCTAATATTTTTTCTTTTCCAAAGAAGTACTTTATTATATTCCCAGTTAACATAAGTATTAAATTTAGACTGTTGTTAAATAATATCACGTCTATTGTTACACCATTTCCTATTGTTTACCAAATTCGTCAAATATTGATATTGACTTGTCAGCATTTTGTTGAATGCGAATCCTTCAGGAATTCCCTTCTACAGGCATCGTTAAGTTGTTGTCATTGCTGTATCGTTATTGTTGCAATAAGCTGAAAAGATCTATATTACTAAAATGCAAGATTTATAATGTTTAAAAAAAAAGTATTATTTCTGAAAACAATTTTTTTTTTCAAAAGAAAAGAAATATAAAATTCTTTTGTTATGTTGTTTACTGGCTGTTAAACTTAAAAAAGTCAAAACGGTGTCAAATAATAAAACTTTCATTCCTGGAACAAATTACTAAATATTCTACGAGAGGCAAGATTTTTGATTTCCCATAGAATATAACTTTTAATTATTTACGGGTTAGTACAAAAGATATGCCGGAAGCATACAAAATGAAAATACTATGAAAAATCCATCGGTTATATATTTTTTGATAATTTTTTGTCGTTTTTCACCATTCCACAAGTCTAAATTTAATACTTATACTAAGTGGCATTATAATTAAAACTTTTTAGAAATGGAAAAGGGTTAGAAAAATGAAAACAAAGGAGGATTCAACTACTATGAAGTGTTGTTGTCTCCTTCTTTAAAAACACAAACTTTTGCTGCAAGCATACCCACTTTTAATTTGTTTCTGCACACAGCAATTATTTATGCTTAGTAATTTGTTGTTATTAATGTTGAAATGTAGCCTACCTCAAGGTATAAATATATTTCATGTTTACTGCATACTTTGCGGATTATTTTTTGCCATGTTTCTGAAGATATTTCCTTTTTACAAGCTTAAAATTATATGTTTCGCATACATCTATCCCCATTTCAAAGAATAGGTATCATATATTTATAACGAGCATTTAACTGTTTCAACACAATTAAGATTTATAAATTTTCTACATACGAATATAAAATGTTGAATTACCAATTTTCGTATGTATATATTTCCTGTCAAACAATCAAAATATTAATACGACTTTATTTCGTCGCATTTGGAATATGCGGCAGGTAATTTCTACAATATTAATTTGCGACCCTATAAAGTATATACATATGTATATTCTGGATCCACATACAAAGGGAAGTTGATTGAGTTTTTCTCCTCTGTCAATCTGTCTTTTTTTAAATTTCTTGTGATTAAAGTGTAGGGTTTATTATAATTTATTTATAATGTTTCTGAAGTTGCACATTCAATAAATAAATAAATAAAACAGCATGGCTAAGTATAAAACACATTATTAACAGGAAGCTACTGACTGCAATCTGTCATAGGTGAAATGCATGTGTTTCTATGATAAAGATTATTACCAACACAATACGGCTGCATGGCTACACACCCTCGGAAGAACTTGTGGCCAAGTTAGGACAGTTTATATTTTCATGAGCGGAATAGTGCAGCCGGTATAATAAAAAAAGTGAAGCATGCGAATTCAAAATAATATTATTTGATTTGATAACATTCTGAAATTAATATTGCCAGTTTAAATGAACTAACAATGCAGAAACATTTTCCCTCATTCTTCTATTTTCAAAATATTCTTAATTATACTTGCTGATAATTTAATATTATCAAATGTGAAACTTTTGGGAGTGGCAGCATGGAAATATTCGATGTCCTGTCACCACTTTTTACAAAATAAAAATCGGGCTTTTATAGTGGCCAGAGGCATGTGTTTAATGCAATATTTTCATTTTCTGTTCACGCGGTTTATTAGAGGAGGAGATTTGCATTGTAAGACGGGGTATTGGTATAATGATTACATGCTTGTAGTATTGTGAGCATACTTATGCTTGTAGTATGTGTGTAGGTGAATGCAATGTACAAAATTGTTTGCGAATGAGTTATTTCTAATGTAGATTTGTGTCTAATTTGTTTTTTTTTTTTTTTGTTTCTTTTCGCCTCTACTTCTAGAAAGCAATGTCATTAGAGAATTCCATTATGGTCCTATGCTGACGTTCATCCAACAAATATGTGTGCCAAGAAAGCACGAACAACATCATAATCATTATAAACAAAAAAAAACCCTCGGAATTGCACATTCTACTGACTTTTGTAAATTGTTTGTTGGTAGTTATTTTGCAAGCTATTTGTTTCTCATATATGTTATTTGTGCCTGTGTGGGTGTTTTTATTCCATAGTATTAGAGTACTTAATGCTTAGAGTTTAAGCATGGGTAACTGTGCACGAGTATGCTTAAAACAAAAAGTGTATTCTATATTATTTTTATTCTTGTTTCTTTTTTAATTTTTAATAAAATTTCTATATATATAAGCACGTATTACGCTTTTAATAACGTGTATATGTATGTACAATAAATATGTATGTATATGTAGTATAGACACACCTACATATGCGTGGATAAGTAAAAATGATGTGTAATAATAAATTGCATTTTAATGGATGAGATTGTCGCATCCGTATTTTATCTGAGGAAGAGGTAAGAAAGAGAACTCCTAATCCATGATTATGGCAATAGTGAAGATGAAAAAGTTTCATTGTTACAAGGAAATTTTTAAACATTTTGTGTATGCAAACTAATGTATGCAGATGAATCTGCAGTTGTTATTTGTTTAATTATTTAAATCTATATCGATTAAATAATGCTAACAAGTGATTTGATTGAATGCAAGAAAAGTTTCACATATTTTTAGAGCTCAAGTTCATTAAAATGGTGTTTTTAAAAATTTTGATAAAGATTCATTAATTCAAACATAATACTCGACCAAGTTTACATTATTTAACTGTACAAAATAAGAAAATAAACCAAATGTTATATGACAGATCAGAAACAATGTAAGCTGAATCAGATCCTCCCTAATGATAAATGTGAAAATCTCTATTCTTCATAAAACTTTCCATAAGTATGTGAAGAGGAACATCAAGTCACTGCATTACAGTTTAAGAATATGAAATTATAGGTCATTGTACTTCTGCTGGAGAACATTATCCTGAAGGCATTACAATTCTTGTAGACAAATAAATGAAAAACACATTATTAAATGAACTTTTCATAAGATTAATTACAAGGAAGCAGTTTCTGCTGCGATGCTAAAAACAACTCTACTTCAAAATTAAGTATGGGTAACGAAGTGCACTCTCATGTTTAATTTAAAGTTGTAATTATAAATTATACTCATATGCTTACATAAGTACATGCATAACATAAATAGAAGCATTAAAAGGTCCATTAAAATACATATATTATGCTACTTCTAATTAAGTAATTAATATTTAATATTTAATTTATAAACTAGGTAATTTTTGAATTATTTTACTATGCACGAAAACACGACTTGGATAATAAAAATAGGGCAAAGATGGAAACTACTCAACTGCCGATAGAAATCACCATGTAAAAAGTTAAAAAAGCTGGTCACTCGATATGTGACAACCGCTTTGTTTTACTATATAAAAATTCTTATAGAACTTATTAATTCTGCTAATACATATATGCACACACATCCACATATACATAAAAACCTTAACTCATTGCAGTATTTGGAAAATTAAGCCAACTAAGATGAAATTTAGTGACACAAGCCAATATATGTATGTATCGTTTGTTTCTGCTATTCGATTGAGTGTTTTAGTATTTCTATCATTAGGCCCTTACCAAAAATTTACTTAGACCAACCTAGACACTATCAAACAACCCATCAATCATTACGCATTTGGAATTATTATGCTTATACGACTGACACGGAGAGGATAATGTTGATTAATGCGCATTCAATTCAGAAATGCGACTGACATCCTTGTATAGTGTGAAATATTTTTAATTTAGAAATTAATTTTATTTTGGTAAATTTAAAAATTAAACAGTTTTGTTTTTTTTAAAAACATGATTAACTTGTGTTAACGTAAGATGTTACATCAGAACATTTTTAACTTGGCATATTTATTTTCACAGATATATAACATCTTTCAATTCTTTTCTTAGATTCTTACTATCTTCTATTTTATACGCCAACTACTGTAAACAAGTTATCTATTCAACTGTGTTACCAATCACCCATCCAATCAGCCATCTACTTTACTGCTACGTTGCATGTTGCAAGATTTAATATAGTACATTTTCTGCATTTTCTGCAAGTTTCCCTTTATCATTTTTCGTCATTAACTTTAATACATTTGAAATTCTAGTATAGATTTTTCTTTCCATCAAACCATCGTTCCATCCATGTATATGTTTAAAGCGAAAATATTATTTTTTACCAAATGCATTCACTAGCTCACATAAAAATAAATCGTTTTAGCAACATTATTAATCTCGGCTTAATTTCAATTGCAAAATTCAACTTATTCTATTCTGTTCTCTGTTAAGAGACAAAAAAAGAAAACTAAATAAGTGCGGTTGCTCTCGCTGCATTTTCCTTAAAATAAATAATCAATTTTTCGTCCCGTCTGACAAATGTAACTGTAATAATTATATATTGTATAATAATTAGAGAGTGTCTAGACCTTTCACAACGATACTAAACAATATTAGAAGTTGTTACTGTGTTTTAAAAATATTACGAACGATTTTTAGCCGAAACCTCCTTGCTTACTAAAGTTCACTGTTTATATTTACAACTAGATATCCATATAATGTAAATAACTAAAGTTCGCGTTAATCCGTTATTCTTTTTAAAATTGCAATTGAATTACTATGTTTTTTGTAATTTAAGTCAAGGTTTGGCGTTAAAAGTAATACAAAATCTTTTATTATTTCCACAATAAAGATGTTTTTAATTTCTCTAACATAGTAGTGAAAAGCTAAATATCGTAATTAACTAAAGCTTAAATAATGTTTAAATACGAAGCCAGATGCTGGGCCCAAAAGTGGCTTTCAATTATTATGCAATTCAAAAAAAAAACATTAATTAAATAGATGCATACATTCATAGTAAAAGGTGTTACAAAAGAAAGTTTACATTTGTTTAACTGAAAACGTGAACAAATGTTCAACAATTTTCTTGGTGCCAGAAGCGCAATGCTTCTCTGGTTTTAAAAATAATTATTTTACTTCGCTGTTTCAATTGGTACAATCTTTGCAAATTATGCCGGAAAACAAAAATTTAATTTAACAAAATTGTCAGAGTAATAAAAATATTCCTTTGATTATAAATTCCCTTTTGCAACAGCTTGTACGCATATATGAGTAGTTTCAAACAGTTAAACATTCGATTGTATGTCGATATAACAACAAAAATATTCACATACTTGCCTATTGTTGTTTAAAACTTTGAATTCCCCGTTTTGTGTATTAACAGTTAACCAGCAATAAATAATGTTTGTTTACTGTCGCACTTTTTTTTTGTTTTAAGATAAAATAAAATAAAAATATGTATTGTAGAAAATTGTTATAGTGCTTTTTCGCCAAGGTTGATGGAGTACTTAATTGTGTCAACAGCTGTTTGGATTTTATTGGCTTTTGTTTTGTTTTTTGTTCGTTGTTGTAAATTTGTCTTGTTTTTATCAAGTCAAATTATAGTCGAAGCCATATGCAACGCTTTAAAACAGATGTGTGTAAAGGAGATAGATATATGTAAATGTACAAATAACTGCACGAGAGTAAAGCTTTACATTTCGTAAATAAACTGTTAACGCGAAGAGTAAAATACAATAACAGCACGAGAGTAGATTGAATTATTGATACCACATTAAGCAGATGGAAGAAGCAATCAAATGAAAAAGATAAAACATGTCAAGATAAAGTTTGCAACATTTTTTCTCTTTTTTTTTTCTTTTATATGGATATGTGTGTATGTAGGTTTTTGTTAGCTTTCACTAATATTTTTTTTTTTGATTTATTAACGATTTTCCACTAACTTTTTCTAACTTTTGCAGTATATTCGATATAAAAATTATGCATATTTATTTCTTATTTACGTTAAATTGAATTATAGAAATCTCATAAAATTTTTAATTGCTTTTTGCACTTTCACTATTGAGCAATATAAATAGATAAGTATATACATATGTACATTCAACAATATACTGTCTATATTTTTTTGCATCTAATTCGCACCAATACTAAAAACTGCTTTTTTAGGACCATTTGCAATGGATTTCTGCAAAAACTTGTATAATGTATTATATCAATTTTGTGGGCAATACACTTTTTTAATACAAATCTTGAATTAATTTGTAATTTTTTTGTTTTTTTTTTGATACTAATTTATCAGATTTGCTTCCACATAAATATAAACTTTTTGATTTTTCTCATTAGAATGCAGAAAAGAAACACACTCATTATTAAAGCACTCACACATGTGCTTATTATAATCTGTTATACTCTCTCGTTTTTTTCTAAACCTAATAATTTTTTCTCCATCTTTTTAATATGTATTTATTTATTCACACCTTTTTTGAGAATTTTATTTTACGTTTTAATTCAATTACCATTTAAATCAAAATAATCTTTTGTTTAAAAGCAATTTTAAAAATTCTGCCTAATATTTTTTGCTACATTTATACACTAATTTTCCAGTAATCATCGGCCGAGCACTTTCTAGTTGGCGCACTAGTTACCACCAAAAAGGGTCAGAAAAACGCGAGCAAACGACAAGTACCATATCTTCCAAGTTTTTTAAAGCCCGTACTCTCAAAGAGTATTTTGTCGACTGAATTTCATACATTCGCAAATGTATCCAATGCCCGCATTTAGTCAATCTTTCTGTTATTTCTTTGTTGTTAATCTTGTGTATTTTATTTTTCATCTCTATAAGTACTACGTACAATGTACGTCCCCACATAAATTCATACGTATGTATGCATAAGCATGTAAATACTTACATACATTTTCTTTCCAAAACATCTACTCTCTGTGTACGTTCATATGCATGTTTTCATGTGTGTGTGTGAGTGTTAAGATGTGTAAATCAGTGAACGTTGTATGCTGTCTGAATTTGTATATTTCTGGTTTTCTGTTGTTATATGAAATTTGTTTAATACGACAACGAAATGCACAAGCAACAAAAATGAGCAGCAATATTTTTGAAACCATAAAAGTTGTCTTTGTCTCCTCTTCAATATTTCTGATATTATTTATAATATGAGATAATAAATTATTTGTGCAAAAGTTACGCTAACCTTTAATATTTTTGTTGCTTCTACATTTTCTCTCTGCCTATTTTACATTATCTTTATTGACGTTTCTTATTGGAGTCAGAGTTGCCGTTGTTCTTTCAAGCAAAGCACAAAACTATTTCTGTATGTAAAATATCATAATTGGAAAGGAGTAAGTATTCTATATTATTTAAAATTTCTTTGCTAACACTAGAGACTCAAATTGCACGGCTAATGTACGAAACAGATTGATTGGCTAACAAATTGAATATATAAAATAAAATTTATGCTGGTTAAAAAAAGTCATGGTTACATTTTATATAATAGTTATTTCTATTTTTATTATTCTATTTTAGTTAATTGTTTTGATTAATAAGAAATAATTAAAAATATAATCGCACTTAAACATTAGTGAATTTATTACTTCTGCACAATTAGATGGTGTAACGATATTATGAAATTGAGTTATTTTAATATTATCTCTATTATATAGAACCTGTATTGTTTTTATCAAAAAGTATTCCCCTAGTGACATCAACGGATCAGTGTGCCCAATTTTAGTCCTTAATAATGCACTGCACTTTTTTTTTTGTGTGTTTGTTTTTTCTTTTCTTCACATGTCTTATTTAAGGGCACACAGCATTTCTTAATGAAAATTATGTTTGCATAAATGCATAATATTGTAACTTTAGTTACAAAATTCGATCGCAGTAGCTATAAAGAAACGCAAATGTGCATCACAGCGAAAAGACCAATATTTTACTGAAGCAAATCGGAACGTAACAAATAGGATTGACGCAAAATGGGACCCCAGTTTATAAAGAAAATTTACGTAGGGAATCATCATACATACATATAAAAAAACATACATACATGAATATACAAAAAATTGCCGGAAGTGGTTCAAATAAAGAAACCCAGAGGCAAAATTAAAACTAAACAATGTACAAAAGAGTTTACTTTTATCTCCTTTTATTATTATTTTATATTGTTATTACGTATGTACGTATGTACATACAATAATTATTAATTAAAACAAGTTCGCGAAAGTGGACGATTGAAAGTGCTTTAATATTTTATTTTTTATGCAGAGGTGTAGTAAATTGGATGCAAAATTCAAAAATACTAAAGAATACAAATAATCAGACGTATTTTTCAAATCGATAAATTTTCAGACATGTTTGCTTATACATACATCTGTATATATGTATGTACGTTTGTATATATGTATGTATATAAGATACTAATTTGGATATCAACGGATACAGTGTAAATGGATACTCTTAATTAATATATTATCGATTAATTTGCTTTTTAACTTATAATCCGTAGATCACGCTGTCGTGGATGGCAGCACCGCTCGTGAATTAGAACAGCGAAAAGGCTTAGCAGTGGGTTTTCCTTAAATGGTATAATTTGAGCCAAAAGAGTAACAAAGATTACTGTTGGTGTGAAAAGGGGCAAATGCATCTAATCATTGGTTTGTCGATGGCAAGTGTGGATAATCGCAAATATACATACATATGAAAGCGTGTAGCTACGTGTATCCACTTTAAACCTTCAAGTTTGCTTAACATTTTTTTTTTTTTTTTTTCATTTAATAAATGTTTATATGTAGTGCGTTTATTTTTTCAAGTGTTGACGTCAGTTTTCATGGCCATCCACTTCTGTTTTTAATTTTTTAAAGCAACCATTTTTAAATAATATAGAAGAAAATAAAAATGAATACAAAAATTCTATAACCTAATAAGTGCACAGTTTTTGTCTCAGCTAAATTATAATTATTAATAATTATGCTTGCGGGCAATGCAACTCGCAATCGCTATGAAGCGATTGCTTATAATAAAATACGTACTTTGGGTTCCAAACTTAATTAAATTCACATTTTATTTGTAAAAGCCGTTTTGATACTTTGTGACTAGTTACTTTAAATTTAATATATTTTAACATCCCGAAAGTATGCAAAGGAAAAGGGGAAAGTGAACTAATTATTTCCTTATTATATCGATATTATTAAGTTAACGAAACGTAAAAACTATAATTTCGGTTAAAGGCGTTGTTGCACTATCCTGGGCTGCCGTATGAAAATCTGATAGTTATACACTTCTATTTTAAGAAATCGTATCAATGTGGCGCAATGTGGCATACAATTTGTACGGTATTTCTGCTGAAAAATGTGAATAGTGTGGCATAAAAATATCAGACTTTTATGACAAGCAAAAGTTTATGAACATTATCATAAAATTAAAATTTTCATGTGTAGGGCAGACATGAAAGAGGCATTATATAATAATTAAAATTTTTTATAATATTGTTAATTTTTATAAAATTACTGCTGCTACTGAAGGTTTATCTTTTGCAGGAGTCAATTTCATGAAATCATCAATTCCTTGAAATATTTTCGATTTAATTGAAGGATTTTAAATCTGAATCTGATTTTAGATCTGAATTAAAGTGAACCTTAAACTTTTTGCAACATTATTTTAAAAATGTATGAAAAATAAATATATATTTCTAATAAACATGCGGGAGAAGAGAAGAAGGCAAAATGCCTTGCTTGTCTAAAATATATTTTTGTTATTTTTAAATAGAGAAATAAAGGCAGCCAAGCGTTCACACAGAAAGGACAACACACATATTTGCTACAATAATGCCAACTCCCCCCAACTTTTGTTTTTATTTGGATTGCAAGTTTGTTTATTTATTTTCCTTTCACAAATTGTATCATTTTTGCAATCATCTACTGTTTTTGTTTTCTTTCGCTAAGTATTTTTGTAAGGAAATGGAAAGCTACCGTCAGAAATTCAAACAATATAAAATGGAAAACTTAACAAGATATAAATTCAAGTAAAAAAATATAAGCTGGAATAATGAAGTAAATTTTTTTACCGTCTTTATATTAAATATAAAAAAAGTTAGTTCTTTCTTTTTGATCTGATTAACTGACAACTTTTGGTTGCTTTTCTTAATGCAGAACTAACGACGCATTGAAAACCAGGAAGGGAAAATTATACGAACATTTGTATTATCGTTTCTGCTACTCGTACTATTCGTATTCTGGAATTATCTTATAATGAAATTTGTTAAATAAATCAGTACGGTTTTAATAACAATACATATATTTTAAGATGCTTGATAAAGTAAAAACTTAGTTCCTGGTAAAATCTTTTTAAAATTAACAAGTGTTTCACATAAAAAAGCAATCAGTTATTTAACTGTGAACACATCCATATTTAAGCTAATAGACAATTTGCTCACACAACATGTAAGACAAAATGACACCAGATGATTTGCCAACTAATAGAGTTGGTTTTTTTAAATTAGACTATTAATTTAAATTTGTTATTTCGCATTTCAACTCATTCAAAAGTAGATATTCAGGGAACATTTACCCGAATATTTCTTAGAACAAGTTGGTGCTTATCCACCTTCCAATTATAGATGAACGAAAAGTTTACTTAACGCGAAGTTGTTACAAGAATAAAATAATCAATCACTTATTTTCTCATACACTTTTGCATTACATGATATTTATCAGCGGAAATGCAAATTAAAGAATGAAAACCAAACAAATGTTAAAGGGTTGTTGCTTTAATTGTAACAAAAATTAAAACAACATGAGATATTTTGGCATTGGTGGAATGGGGAAAGAATTTTCAACAGATTGAATTTTCGTAAATAATCAATTTAAATGTACCAATGGACTGACAAAAAAGAGATATTCAAGTATGTGTTTGAAATGACTTATTTTCATATTTTCACATTCCTGATCCAAACAGATATTATATTCATTGGTTTTCCCAATTGCTCTGGGACCCACTCTTTCATATATTTTATATACGAGTATGTATTAAGAGTGAGACAATCTGGAACGTTCTAGTAAAGCGCTTATTTTACTAGTGTATCTTGGAATGCAGCCATAACCCAACTATGTAGTCTTCTATTTATTGAAGTATTATTCTGAGCGAAACAGCGCCTTTCATTAGGGCCTAAAATTACAAATTATATTTTCGAAAAGTAAAAATTAAAATTCGACATAACGAGAAAGAATTCACTTCCGGAAAAAATTCTCAGAGAACAAGCAAAATATTTATTAAAAAAAAAATATTTATTATTTTTCATATTTAAATGCGAATAATTTTATTTAATGTTATTATTTTATTTATAATAGAAGTATCACGTCTCCAGTTTATTTGCTAGGCAGTAAATAATATTGAGGGAAAGTTGTAATAGTTGTAACACTGGAAGAAGTTGAGGTATTAAAATGATTCTTTCGCTGAGTGCTGGGTTTTAAAGTGGGTTACATATTATATGCTGCATGTTATATAATTTCGGAACTCTAAACATTTTTAATGATATTTCTGGTACTATATGATATATTGCAGTTATAGTTATACTTTTCATAACGCCGAGGTTTCTGAGTGATTCTTTTAATGATTCTTCCAGATACTTTGGAAATGGTGATGCTTTCAATGAATTTTTTTTAACTAATTAGAGCTGTTTTAGTTACAGTTGCAGAGGTCACATTACAAGTGATTCTTTCAGATAAAACTTGGTTAGTGCACTCGTCATCTCTTGTACAAACATTATTGGTCTGTTTCATTATGTCCATCAAAATGTGCTTATGGAAACATTTAACCGTAAACGTTAAAAGGTCAATCAATTGTCAAACAAAAATATATACAAATGCAAACATTTACGCTTCATTGTTTTTAAGATGATAAAAAATACACTTTAAGCTTATTGAAAATAGAACCAGTAGGAGGCCACACAACTTTTATCCTCTCAGATACACCTTTTCAAACAAACATATGTGCATGGAAACGAATGTCATACTCTTACGAAAATTATGTAAATTAAAGCACATTGAAAGTAAATTGAGCTGGAAGTCAATTTAAAAATAAAACACCCTACAACAAACTTCATAAAGATTATGAAGTGGATGAAGTGAAATGGCTGGCAACAGAGTGTACTGGCCGCAGCAAAACGAAGCTTATGGCAATTAAAATAAAAAATTGTATACATTAAAAGCAACACCAAAAACGTAAAATAAATACACAGTAAAAACAAGGACTAGAATCCTTTCATGTATAGTACTAAGTGAGATTCCTTCATAGTGGTTGTTTAGGGAAATACCGAATAAAGCATGTTATTTGTAGCTCTCACAAAGCAAAGGGTGCACTACATTAAATGTCTGGGGCAACTTAATTCTTTTCTTTTGTTATTTAATTTCAAATACGGAAACATTTATGCAAATGAGAGAGTTTTAGAACAATTTAAAGGAATACTCCTACTTCGACACACATTGTGTTTAAATGAAAAGAAAAAGGAGAAAGATATAGGAATTTGCAAAAGCGAATAATATTTAATTACATTATATTATAAATGATAAGCATCTAAAGTTATTATTCTAGAAATTGCGATGTCTTTACAGCTGCCCATACACAACTGATACGTGCGATTTGTGCGTGTGATTTGTAAGCGCAAATTAATATTAACACGTTTGAATTAATAGAAAAAAATATTGACGCGTTATTTTTTTAATACTACCACGAATTACCATTTTCGTCATCTTCATCGTCGGCATCACTTGAATCTGTCGTATATTCTTCGCAGGTAAAATATTCTCCCTCGACATCATCTTCAACATCGTCGACATTCTCGTCCTGGTTATATTCAGCAGTCGCTACTCGGCTAGACTGAATGTTTATTTCAATCTGTAAACGAATATCCATAATAAGGAATGCAGTAGTTACCAAAACTGGTATTGTCAAGCGGCTCTTCCATGCTAAATTTGTAAGAAACATAAAAACTTCCCCAAATGCTGAATTCATTTTGAATGCACAAAACCAAAAGTTAATGGCTTTCCGGTAAAGTTGCTTCCAGTTCTTCGCTTGTTTCTGCCTCCGAACCTTGCAGTAAAATATTTTTTTTACTGTTTTAATATTTATATTTATATTTTTCTTTCTTAAAACTAACTTACTTATATTCGAATTCTATGCAGTCGTATGACTGCGTTTTGATAGAACTAGTCCTCGAAAAAAAAAAAATCGAGAGTAAGAGTTTGCTCTTATTTATACTCGTCTTTACATTACATAGATTGTAGTTATCATACAGACATGAGTTTGTTAAAATAGCTATGACTAGGATTGCTTAATTATAATACATGTCTAGGATTTACTTAGTCACTCTTAATGTTTATTGGTTAACAATTTATATTTTACCTTAAGGTTTTGCCATCCCTTAACTAGGTAAAGTGATTACAAGAGTATGTATATAATTTATGTGTTTGTGTGACGTTAACTCGCACCAATTCTCCATGCACGAACTGTGAAGCGGATGATGCAGCTGCTCTTTTGGTAATTTGTTTGTATACACAACAAACAAAAAGGGCAATTAAAAAAGTATGCAAATATAAAAGAATGACCGACTTTTAAGGAAAAACAGGCGTTCTCTTGCAATTTTATTAAAAAATATAGTAATTACAAATCGGGAAGATTTTAAATTTTTTTTGTGGCATGTACAACATCACATATCTAGAGCATTCGAAAGATTTTACGCCAGCAATATATTATATTATGGTAGCGATTGTTTATAATATTTAAAGCTAAAGAAAAAAACTTATTAAATACTTATGTAGGATGTGAAAATACTGCGAAGAAAATACAATCTGTAAGAAAACACTAAAGCAGCCACTTCAATACACATCAAATATTTGATTTTAGGAATATTATATATAAACCGTTACAAAGAAAGAAATTTATCCCACACTTATATATCCATAATCGTCTATAATTATATTTAAAATCCTGTATAATCTATTTTATTCGGGTTTTTGCTCACAAATTATTATCAAATACATACAATATTTTTTTGTATTATTTTCTTGACGGAAATGGTGATGGTAAATACGTTTTTCAATATATTCATAAAAGAACTTTTAATGTACATCAGTAAGGCTTCGTTTACGATTCATTCACATGAAAATCTGATGCTGGAGTTAAAGTCGACGTCGCAAACGCCGTCTGAACGTCGTCAACTGTCAAAAAAAAAGTTGAAACTGTATGAGATTGTATGAAATTGTATGAGAGCTGTTAATCTCAACGACGTTTGAAATTAAACGCTGAAAAAGTTCAATCGATTTCAACTTTTTCAGCGTTTGTACGGCGTTCAATGAAATGTCAAAGCAATATACATATATAATTATCTGATTATTGTACTTGTTTAAACTGTTGCTTTTTTTTTAATTAAAATGAGCTCGGATAGTACATTAAATGAAAAAATTATAAATGCTGTTAGCGAAAAAGAACAATTGAGAGTTCAATTTATTAATATTTATATTATCGGGGGATAATATTTATTTTTTATAGGGAGATATTACCAAATTTAAATTTTCTCTGCTGATTGAAGTAATAGCAGCTCTGATCTCATGAAAATTACCATTTTCCTTGTCATAAAAATCAGACATTTTTATGCAACTCTATTCATTTTTTTCAGTAGAGCATATGGAAAATTTGGCAAATCGTGCGAATATCTAGGATAGGGAAACGAGTTGCGATGACAGTTTAAAAATGCAGTTTATCAAAGGCAGTAAAAATTTGTCTTTACTTTACTTCGTTTTCGATGTGACATTTAATACTCGTATATTTAGCTTGATGGAAGATTTTAACTTTTTCATTAAAGTTTCATATATAATTATAGATCAAATTATAGATCACTGTGTGAAATCACGCGAAAACTCTTGTCCGCATATATAATATTAGCATATTAGCACAATGGTGAATAAAATTAAAATACTTCAGATTTATATAAATTAAAAAATATTTTGTCTAAAATAAGAAATCAATACAAATACTTTGTCCTTTAGGGTAACTAACAGATCTGTCAATAGAAAAATGTTGTCAGTAACTTTTTTATTATAAGCAGTTAAAAAAATTACTTTGAATGTAATTTGAGTAAAAAAAAAGTACTATTCAGTTCTCAATGCAGTGCAATTTTTAAAAACGGTCATAGCACTCCTGTGCCGCATGGTTTTGTTGCTGATGCGCCTTCAATTGATAAAGATTAATTATTATTTTGAAAGGGTCGTTGAAAGCATAAAGGATTGACCTTGAATACTTCAATGAGACAATTATTTATTACAATTTAATTTATTTAAAATAAATTCAAAAAAACCTAAAATCATTTATAATGATAGTGTTGAATAGTATTTGCGGTTAATAAAACAGTGTTCTCATGATAAGAATGACAAATCTTTTTTTGACCCCATTTAAAGCGTAAGTAATAGTTTTGAATATTAAAGAAACTAATTATGAGAATAACAGAAGTACAGATAATATTTGTGTCAGTGATTATTAGTTGCAAAAATTGATTATTTTCTTAATCGAATTTTGTGGTTTTACTAATTTTTACTTACTGAGCCTGCCTAGTCAATTGACTTCTCAACTTTTACCAAAAATGGTCAATCAGGTTTTTTAATTTTGGATAACTGCTGAATGATTTCTAAAGTGTTTTGAATTTAAAAAAAGTGTTTTATTTTGTATTTTATCATAAATAATTTAAGTTCAGATGATCCATATGTAGCAGATTAGCCATGTAGCAGTGCTGACTTAAAAATAATAATTTTCAAATGCACACATGTATACTATATTTACAGTAGGTAGAGTTGGTAGCCTTTGGTAAATTTGTTTTAAGTTGTAGTAGTTGCGCCATTGCATATAATATGTATACGTAATATAATTGAACCCGAATTGAGTCGAGCTTCTCCAAATTTCAGTCAAACATGTCAGCAGCCCATCCATTTATTCCAATTAATTATTCACTGTAATTAATTATATCAAAAATAGGATTTCAGAACTTAATTACATATGTATTCCCATTTAAGAGGTAACATGACCCTTTGCAAAGACTGTCAGTTGAGGAATTTGCATTTGTAACGTCAACAATAATAAAGATGGCTTCCATTAATAACTGTAGAAGTATCTATGTATGTATGGCTTGTATGTACCCAGTGAACATTTTTCATCGACTTGTCAGATCATAGAAACGCCACAATTTCTGAAGCAAAAAGTTTCTAAATTAAGAAAGCAAATTCTTTAAAAAGAAATAAAAGTTCTTAAAGCAATAGATTTTTAGACATCGGAGAGAACGTAGACTATTATTATGATTGGAATACTGGTGAAATTTCTGAGGGAAATTAAAAATTCTCACTAATTTATTAGAGATATTTATTAAAGCTGTCATTGTGTGGCAGCAAAATTTTTCTCTGGAGAAGTTTTTTTACATGTATAGTATTAGTTTAACGTGTCTCTTTCTGAGAGAAAGTAAGGAATGCAACTAATTTTCTTCCGCTTAATATTAATTTGTCTTTAGAAAATAATTTTGGCTTTTAATATGATTGCATATTAAAAGGAATTGCTTGAATAGATTATTAGCGATCACAAGTTTCGAGATTTACTATCCCTATTATTTGAATTTTCGTAGAAAAATACTAAAAAAAATAACCGAAACCAAAATTTTGTGTTATTGCTAATGTTGCCGATGCAATGTTCATTTGATACCCTACACATCCCTTTTTCAAACAAATAAGGAGTGAGTTAAAAAGTTATTTTTCCTATTTCGTGATCCAGGACAATTAAACGAAATAAGGAATAAATAAAAGTAAAATAGAAACAAGAACAAATAAATAAAATGTATAAAAATAGCTCCCCTTTCTTTTTCTAGATCTATTATCTTAATATTAAAAATGTGTTAAAAGGGGCAAGCAAAGAAATATCAAAATTTCGAGTGAAAATATCTGATGGAAAATTATATGAACCGCAAAAAATTATTTATAATGAATGGAAGTAAATCTTTAATTATTTAACATTGAAATGTTCCAAAACGCAGTGAGTCTGCATGATTTTAATTGAAATCAATCAGTTTTCAAGATTTATATATTATTTAGATTTTCAATGCAACACTTTTTGCCACTAATTTTGAAAGGATGAACATTTTAGCTTCCATCTAACCGTAAGTGGAATGAAGTACAATAAATTCAGCAATTTCATAAACATTTCAGGACATAATAATTAATCATTTAAGAGATTTATAAATGTACTTATTAGTAGTTCAGTCTATATTGGCGATATTTGTTTTAATGTCCTAAGATACACGTATACTGTAATATGACTATAATTATGGCGCACTCTATATTTTACTATTACTTTTAAAGTCCTTTTTCCTGCATTTTCCTCCCTTAAAAAATATTAATTTACTAAAAATTGTGGTGCGGCCGTCTCCACAAAAATAACTTTAATGGATTGTGGTTGGTGTGGTTACAGATGGTACCTTTTAATACCATGAATTGTTTAGTTTAACAGCTCCTACTGCTACTATTGATGTAGATACTAATAATAACCGTCTGTGTAACAAGACTTGCTAAAAATTCTGTTATTTTGAGGTATATATCTGATCAAGTAAAGATAATGTGTAATGAAAATGTCAAAGAAAAAGGGAATTAATTTGCAAAGAACATTACTTTTAGAAAATGTTCAACGCCGCAAGATTTGTTCAAGCTACAAAAGCAAAATAGTTTAGCTGCTAAATTGAGAAATGAACCGACTATCCTTGTTTTATACTCGTGCGTTTCTATGCCAATCACAAGAAACTTTTCACCATGTGGGTAATATTCCATTATGATATTGTGCCAGTACGCACGGTTTCCATCTCATTTCACTTTATTTCTTTTGCAGATTTTTAGTAAAAAGTTTTTTATTTTTACAAAATACCACATTACAATCTGCTGATAGCAGATATACGTTTATACGTTTTCATTTGTTGCATGTAGTAAATAGAAGAAGCGTATACTCCTACAGCATATACAATTCGTTAGAGTGAACTTTTTATTATTAAATGTTCACTATGCGGTCCCATTTGTACCAGATGTATACACAGATTAATATAAACCGATTATCTCGGTTTTAACTGAAAATTAAATTCCAAATGTGTATTTAATCATGAAGAGAAAAGTCATATAAAATTTGCAGATTTTCTTATTCTGTAGTATTGATACTTTAATTAGTTCATTAAATATCGCATCCGTCATAGTTTGCTCCGGATCTGATTAATTACACTATGAAATATATTTTTCTCTAAGTGTTATATATTTAGTAAGATTGGGTGACATTATTGGTCTGATGAACTCGGCAAAAGGTTGTTCTAAGTAACATCCGTATAGTGGGTTAAACTTGCTTCGCCTGGGAATTCAATGTAAGAGGAAGAATTTCTAAATAAGAACTAATTTTAATGGAACTAAATAAAAACGTGTGGGCCGATTTATAATTAATTTTAAAAACTAAAATTTAAAAAAAAAAATTTATTTTTGCATATTACACAATATATAATTAAATATTCTACTGAATAACGAAATAACAACTAATTATTACTTGACAGTTCCGGTAATAAAATAAAATATAAAAATTTATTTATATTTGTAAAATTACCGGGCAGATTAAAATGATATTTTGCTTTAAAAGTAATTTTGTAGTGATTCAGCGCACTCGAATTACGAGTGCCCAGCTCGTCAAGCTTGTGAGTTATCTTTGATTAGCTCACTGTTATTCGTATGCTTGGACATTCATCAGCCGTAATTCAGAAACGAACCGATAGCCTTTCGTTTTCTTTTATCCATGAACACTTCTTTACTTATTACTTTCAGAATTAACAATTTATACACGGAAAAATCCGTGTAAAAATTTATAGAATAATTTTAGTAATAATGTTTCAAATGTTTTATTTATTTAACGCTATAAATATTTACAAATAAGTAACAAAGAGGTTCTACTATTGACAAATCGTATTCCTTCCATAAAGGAAATGAAACATGAAGTTCTAGGAGTTGAGAGGGAAATTGGCCAGGCTTAAAATGTTCTAGCCAAGCTTGCTGTCCGCTAAGCCACAATCTATACCGTAGTAGTACCAGAGTTTAATAAGAAATAACCATATGTTATTATGTTTTTATCTTCTTTTGTTTTACGTTTCTCATTTTATAGTTGAGTTGTATTGTTGTCTCTTTTTTTTTTTTTTGGTTTTTGGAGTACCGGTATGTAATTGAATCCAAGGTTTTTCAACTGCCACTATTTACATCTCCATACACTTTGTGCCATAAGTTAGTCTGACACATTTATTTTCTATGATTGTGGTCATGTTACACATAATTTAATATCTAACCATAATGCCTTTCAGTGCAGCATCTGGCGTATACTTCCCTTAAGATTTTCTAATTTCAATCACAGGAGTTGCATTTGTGATATTGCTATGAACATTTCCTTGCAAAATTGTCGATGAAGAAAAAAAAAGAATAAAGAAACATCCCATCCTCAGAGATAAATAGTACGGATTTGCTGTCCAATATTTTTACTCTTTATTGTCGAATCAATTTAATTTCAAAACACAATTTATATTTGGAATACGAAAGCAAATTCAAATGTATGCTTGCATAATGAAAAAGGAAACCACGAAGGATAAGACACAGCATATGGCTGGCACTGAAAATAATGATAAGAAGAAAACTGTGAGGATGATGTTGCTACTTCCATAGGATGTTTATTCCAATGTTGAATGCACTTTGCGAAAACTTATCAGAAAATACTGGCAGAGAATTTCTGTATAATTAAAAAAAATCAATTTTTTACATTTATATAGTTTTATGGCTTTATTCCTTTTTAATTTTCTTTATTTTAAACTTGCCATAATGCACACTTTCCTCCATTATAAAATTCATTCCCTTCTTGGTTGAGCAGAAATTTCCACAACAAAAATTTATATGGCGAATATGCTAACGAGAATTCGCTTTTTTTTTGTGTTGTTTTTCTTAAGCTGTTTTCCGACAACATTTTGCAAATTAAACATGTTTTGCATTATAATTAGTTGCATTTTATTATGCATTAAAATTTTTTTCTTCTTTTTCTTAAGAAAAAACTTAATGCCAATGAGAATGATGATTATAAGAAAGAATTTTAAAAACATTTATTTTTTTTCGCCAAAGTTGAGATGGAAAAAAGTAATTAAATGGCATAATTTTTCTTAAATATATGAAATTGTTTACCAAGAGAAGTATCGGAAAACTCATTATTGTTGTGAATTCGACGGTACAAAAAATAGGGCGAGCAATCCTGCTGTGGCATTTGGGAGCACCAGATGCGAAACGTTAAATGGTTCAGTACATTCAAAAGATAAGCAAAACGCTAGTTTGCGAATAAGCTTTCGCTTGTTAAATGAAAACAAAACTAATTTCGTTAAAAAATCTTACAGCAACTTTTGTCGGCCCAACAATTTGTTTTATAAAAATATACTAAAAATATCGAGAAATTTTTAACTGCACTAATTTATAAGAAATAGAAAAAATTATAAGATATTGCTACTCTGCCATAATGACAAACCAAATTGTGAGCTTTGATATCGCCAGTAATTCTCATTTGCTATCTTTGAAATTTCGTTCAATATTAAAAGGAAATGGTGTTAAATTAATTATTCTTTCCTCTATTTTACATAAATCTGATTTGTAGGCAAAATTGCTTAGGGATTTTAGTGGTATTTAACCGAACAAGAGAGCCCGGTTTCCAACATTTGGTTGGCAACAGAGCTTGTTGTTTTAAATATTTATTTATTTTCCTTTATTTATTTCTATTTTTCAGTTGACAAAATCAAAGCAATTAAATTGTGTATCAACTGTTTGAGCTACAATTTTGCTTTTATTAAAACTTCAAGATTATTTTCAATCGAAAGTTGCTTAAATCTTCCCATGTTCTAAGAAAAGATTTTTGATAAAAGTTTGGCATTAGCACGACGTGATCATCAGCCATCAGCAATCAGTCTCAATGTATTTTAATTAAAAAATTTATATTTTACTGAAAATATTCTACTGAATATTAATTTTGGACTTTAGTGCACTTACATATTAACTATATTTTTCTTCAAGGCTCAATTGCTATAAACTTTAAAGCAAAATATCACAAATAGAAGTACCAAGTTCGAAAGCCAATTGGCTTTAGTGACTCCATTTTGGGAAATACGACGTTTCCAAACAAAATGCCAAAAACTAAATTTCAATCGAAATTTATCACATATGAGAACGGGTACTCATTCTCAAGACCGAATTGGAGGTAAATCTAATTTAATTATTGAAGCGGTTGCCCAATATTTATTTAAATAAAATTTGTTGTGACACTTTTTTGGAGTACACAGACCCCTTAAGACGTTTTTCTTAAATAAAAATTTTATAATAAATAAATATTTATAATATTTTACTACAATGAAATCCCGACGCGCAACCTACTTTTTCTAAAAACAAACCAATTGAAATTAATTTGGAAACTAATCTTTTTAAATACCATAATAAATTTTATCGCAAGAGTTAATTGTTTTATAACATAAACCTATTAGATTTTAAAATAACTTTGTTTTAATCCACATAAAATTGGATGATGTTAACGTTGCTTAATTGCTGAATATAAAAGCGCAGCACGACACAAACCACACAAAGGATGGTAGATTATGTGACATGAGCTGTGAGGTACTAAACACAAAATGTACAAGGTGGCGCAAAAGTAAGGTAATACATAGAATAGGCTTATATTATTACGAAATGAAGAATTAATTGTACAGCTTACACATGAAATTTTCAGTATGTCCAAGGAGTGGCATTCACACGAGAAAATTTCTGCTGTTACCAACGACGTGATTTAGAATCCACAAATAGCAGCGAAACGCTTCTTCACACAATATGATATGTATGTACTAAAAATGCATCTGTCTGACAGCCTTCTTAACAAGCCGTACGATTGGAACATTTTATGGAAATTATCATAAATTGATCATCTGAATGCTATCAAAATTGCATTTACTTCAGTTCATTTGATGTAAATTTTTAGAACAGGATGGAATCACCACAGATTTTCATGTAAATGAATCGTACGACTTTGTAGGACAGCGAATCATGCCATTTAACTAATAAATTTAAAGGCATTTATTATGTTCCCCATTATCAGTTTTTGGAATATCTCGGCCTTTAATACTTGACATATTCTCTCAATCTATTTCAAATAGTATTTAATTGTTACTTTTTTTACTAACAAATATTATATGGTTAACCCCTAATTGAATAATAAATTATACGCATAAGGAAAATTAATATAATTTCATATCAAATAGAATTTTTTTGCTCTGTTGTTTTGCATAAATTCCTCAAATTATACTGTGTCCCTGCTTTTCTAATTCTCAAATGATTTCTATAAATGTAGGCTTAACATCCAGTTTTGAATTAATTAGTATTTGCCGCTACACTTGTATTTATGTATGCACATATGTTTGTCTTTTAGTAGTTATATATGCATGCATATATATGTACATATATACTCGTCTATGTGTATAAAAAGTTATTTTACGTTTTCATGAACTTTGAAAAGTAACATATAAAACCGAAGCTTAGAAAGTACTGCAGTATAAAGTATGTCTATGCACACATCAAAACTGTAAAAACCATTTTTAAATAATATAGTTTACAAAACCAGAATAATAAGCACTCACACACACTCACCTTGCCATTTTGATTTATAGGATTTTCTACAATTTTAGGCCCTGATTTGTCCTTCTCTAGCGACTAAAGTTTTTTTCGTAATGATGATAGTGCAGATGTCTCCAAATATATTGTTAGTTGCTGTTGCTACTTTTTCCGATGTGTTCTTGTAGTTGAATGATAAAGCACACCCGCTGTCAGTAGCCGTGTATGTGTTTGCGAGGGTATGGAAGAGGGGTTGGAAGAAATCTTTACAATGCGTTTGTATACTATTTGATGATGTTTTGTTCCACTGAAATAAACGAAATGTAGTGTATCTGTTTGTTGTTAGAACAGAAAAGTATTTCACATTTTTTTAACCGGAAGTTTATTCTTCTTCTTTATCATCATCACATAAACACATTCTTCTTCTATTCACAAAAGCTTAGGTAAACACTTTTATTCTTTCATTCTTTCTATTGTTTTTATCCTTGTGGATGGATTTTTGTTTAACGAAAATCTAAATTCAAAATCTTACATCACTTTGGAAAGTGACAAAAAGGTTTGTTTGTTTTTCCTTTTTTTAATACGTTACGCCTTTTTCATTTATTTCTCAAGCATCCATAGAAACCTTTTTAAAACACATTTTTTTATTTTCTTGTCACACTTTCTTTTGTCTTGTTCGATTTATATGAATTTTTCAGTCGCTTATGGGTTTTCCATTATTGTTACAACATGAAAAATCACCTCTATTCAATCACCACAATGAGTGTGCACTTAATGCCATTTTAACATTTCTTCCTTGTGTTATATATTTAGAACAATATTAGCGAGAGGGCAAGAGGGTTTTTCCACTAAAAGGTGTTCCCGAGTATTAGCATGAAAAAGAAAAACATATTTTATTTTAAATAGATACATATTCGCTGTGGAAAATTAGGTTTGACTTCAGCGCGCTAAAGCCTTACACCTTTTTCTGACGAATGACTTTTTTTTGAGACAGTCATTTCGATTGCATAAAATCTAACATTCAAGACATATGACAAAGAAAGATCTTCTCTATTCTCTACAAATTGGACTTATTCGCCCGTTAGAGCAACACATTATCAACTCGTTGAAACCAAACCATAAAAAGCAGATGCTTATCCATAGCGAATAGAAAAAATCTTGGATGCCTTTTATTGAAAGTTAACGAGTAAAAATTTGTGAAAAATGCTGTTACTAAATACAGTCAGTACGGAGCAAATAGGAAGGAGGACGTGAGAGCTTCGTGTGACAGCCGTCATTAAGAAAATAAAGCATAAAATCGATGCTGCTGGAGCTATTAAAGCACATATGGATACAATAGGCTTTAGAATACAACTCTATGTGGACTACAAGATGCAGCTGATATTTTAAAATAATTTTTTAAACAAAAAATAACTCTAGACTTGAAAATTTTTTAAAATTATTTATTGCTAATCTAGTTTTATAGTTAAATAATTTTTTAGTTAAATATTTATTGCCACAAGTAAACATACATGACGGTTCCTGGTTTGTCATTTTATGAAAATTTTCAGAAACTTTTGATTGTCATAAAAATTTTAAATTTTTAAGTCACACTATTCTATTTCTTCAGCATAGATGCCATATTTAACAAATCGTAGTACTAAGTAGGATAGAAAAAATGGTGCGCTGATTTGAATTTAAGTTTTGATTCGACTTGTGTAGCAAACTAAAATCAAATCCAAACTAATCCAAATTGTGTTATTTTCCCCCCCCAAAACAACTAATCTGCAATAAATTATTTTGACAGGAAATTTATATCAAAGAGAAAAAGTACTAAAATAATCAGTATTTTCCCTTTTTTTTCTTTTTCTCCCTTAAAAGCAAGTTTCTCGTTGATAAAAAGGTAGGCCAATTAATTCTGTAGCAAATATATCATCACTTGTTCATGTTAGCCACCATTACGTATACTGTATATTAGTATACTGTATACGTTCTGTAGAAAAGTACCGCTTTCTTTCCAATTGTACGCCTTAAAAGTAACTTATCCTAACTTCCTCTAAATTCATTATGTGGCTTTTACATTGTGGTATAGCAAACCTTCATATTGCAGTTTGATGCTAAAATTTGGAAGCACTAAATGCATACGCTATTGGAAAGTGAGTAAAGTTTCATTTGATTGCTTAACTTTCATTACTAGTAGTAGTATTATAAAAATGAAATGTTTCAACGAAACTCCATCTGTAACATATTTTGACCCATAGTGCATTGCTTACGTGAATTTCAAAACATATCTTTGCCGCACGTAATATTTAAGCCAGATGCTGTGTCATTTTGTTATTCTTTTCAGAAAAGAAAATTTGTTTTTGTTAAATTTAAATTGGATATTTCCGTAAAGTTTATTTGCCAAAATTACACTTGACACGCACAATCGATTGATATGCAAAGTTTTATTATTCTTTATTTTATTTTCTTTTTCTTTATTATTGATATTTGCGGTCTAAAACGAATAACAAAAAATATAATTTATGAGTTTTATTTAATTTAACTTTTACATTTTTCTTTTTAATATTGTTCTCTGAAATAAAAGCAATTATTCCTATTGTTACAACTTTTTGAATATCGAGATAGTTTTTTTTAATATTTTCGTATATTTTTTCCATATTTGTATTTTATGTGTGCAAGTAATTACTGTTATTTTTTATAAATCTCGTGCTTTTATCTTCATGTTGACGTTGTACTTTAACCCTTTGCTGACCAGAGTTAAATAACACAAAATCCACTTTAAGTTAGTTGCTAATTATATTCGAAAATATTTCCATTTTTATTTATTAGATTTTTAATTAAGCTACTAAAGGTCATGGCCATGATTCACTATACTAAGCAATCGTACGATTTGTTAAACCTAAGAAGCTTGTAAAGGCATGGTAAAAATGGTAATTTTCATGCGATCAGAGTTGCATTTACTTGAAGCAGTTAAAAAAAAATTACTTTCCGTCATATTTATATTCTGTGCGGTGTGCACCACCACCCCATATTAATCACAATTTTTAGAATTGTTTGTTCTTTAGTTGACCTTGTCCAATTTATTATCGTCTTGTTTTTTTTTTGTCGACATGCGAAATTTGGCTTACCATGTCTGAATGTCATGGCCATTGTAGCGATCTTTGAAGATTTATGGCTTCTGGCCAGTTTATGCGCTGTTACACACCTGCCCATTGCAATTAGTAGCTTTTTCACAGTATCACTTTTAGTTTTCGTCACGTTGAGGCTTATTGATTGATTTCTTTCTTGCGCTACTGCTAAAGCAAATAACTTGCTAAGCTGTTCAATTATTTTTCATGACTTTTCATAACTTTTTTGGTTTCCCCAAAAAATAAACAATTTAATTGCTAAAGCAACTGACTTGTTTGCTGCGCGAAAAGTTTCATTTCGTTTTTCATGTCATCTCCTTCTGTAATACTGGCTTACGGAGAACTTAGTTTGGTCTTCCATTATTATCATCATATATAATCATGTGACCCGTAATTCATTTAATGTTTTATAAACGAATGAATATTTGTATTTCTTTTATCACTTATAAAGAGTTGCGCTACACACATATATAATTTGAACGTTTTTTTCTTTGCTCCATAAGCGTGTTTAATTTTGTGTGTCTAAATTTATAATTTATTATACAAGTAACAAATAAGAAGTTGACTCAAAAAAGTAGTCAAGATTCTTGCCAAAAGATAATTTAAAAAACAAACGTTTTTTCTGCTAATATTGATTTTATGCCAAAAAGGATGTTTCATTTCTTGCCGAATTCAAAATGATTCACAGCACTTGTTTACCTGGCATTGAGCAGCTTTTTGGCTCCAGGAAACCAGCAAAGATTACAGTTTTGCTAAATAACGTTACACTGTCAAAACAATGTAAACAAATTTAAGCATTAGGCTATAATAAAGCAGGAAAGAAACACCAACTGAACTATAATTTTTGTTGTGTATACACATTCCCACTCTGTTATATCCAAACCTAAGCCAGGACGTTAAATGTAGCGTTAACAAAGCAAAGCAATTTTTTCATTGCAAAGTGTTTCTCTGCCTGCAATGATGGCACATTTCTAATCCCATTAAGGATTGAAATTTAGTGTTTAGAAGGTTGAAACATGATTTAAAATGATAAAATAATTAAAAACCTTCAGCCAAGAAATCAAGCGCGATTCTAATATTTTTTCAATTAATACAGTAGAATTGAATGAAGTATATAATGAAGAGAGGTTGGTAAAAGAAGTCATCAATCGAGCATTCCATAAAATAGTGGTGCTAATCAGAGCAAATTTAGCAGTAAAAAACAAAATGATGGCGACCAAATGATACATCTTCCTGACCAATTTGTTGTGAACTTTGGGCACGACGAGCATGGCGAAAACAAATATCCAAAAATACACAATTAATACAGCTCCAGTCGTCAAAATTTTCGATAAAAGAATTAAGAGGACTAAGAACAACCTCTAACAATTCGGAATACATCATTGTTCTTTAACATATCTGGTTTATTGGTGTACAAAAGTCACTAGAACTTAAATAAAACTAAAAAGTCTGGTTTTGCGGCAATAGCCCTTGCATAAACTAGTTCCCTCTATCCAGATTCTAAAGATTCTACTGAAACCGTATGTTTTTTTTTTTTTTGTATTAGAAAGTTTTAAATATTTTCCATGTTACCCATTTTCCGCGCTTTTAACCCTCTACTGCATGAGCATGTTTAAAATAAAGAAAAAATAAAATAAAACATAGTAAATATATCTTTATTAAGGACAACTTAATACGATTATAAGAAAAATTTAAAAAATTCACTGAGCATTTTGAAAGAAAATAATACAGTCATATATGGCTTAATATGCAGTTAAAGTTATTTAAAAAAAAAAGTTATTCAGTGTGGAAACTTGTAAAACAGTTTCTTTTGTCAATGCAACATAAGAAATCGTTGAATTTTTAGCTAAAAATGTATGACCGAAAAGATCACTTGTTTTGACAAAATTGGCAATTTTTCATCCGCCAGCTGGTACTGCATCCAAGGGTGATCCAGTCGCTTTCTTTTTTTATCGCTAGTGGGTGTATTTTGTCTATTTGTTGATGGGGAATTCGATGATATGGAGATGAGTCGAACTCTTTTCTTAGCTTAACCAGCTTTGCAAAGATATTCAGCTATTGCCAACTTGAAGATAAACAACAGCATATATTGTTTCGATTTACGATGCCACAGAATCCAAGAATTGGCAACGAACATATCAATCATATGGAAAAATCTTTTTATACCACTTTTTTGTTCTCAGTTGCATTCGATAAAGCCTTAGCAAGGGATATAGTAAATCAATGTCAACCATGTAATAATTATAAACGAAAATTATCCTAGGGAAATCGAATTCGATATGCCTCTTCGCCAAGGCGACGCCAAGTTCAACTCCCTTAATATCAGCCATTTTTTCGACCACGCTACACCGGCATAACTTTTTCATTTTCCTTTCAGTTGGCATCTTTCAATTTGTTACGCAATTCAATTTTGCTGTGCCTAAAGGCGTTGATGTACTTGAAGTTTCGGACTGTTAAACAAATGATGAAAAAAAAGTTTAAAAGGTTGTCCTTTTGGTATTGTAGGGAACAATCCTGTTACAACGTTCCCACTGAAGCCCAAAACGCCGCTCAGGACCAAATTTTTGAATCCTCACTTGTGGGCTTAGCTGGATTATACTGTTTGAAGTGATGGCGGCACTTTGTGGGAATTATTTGTTTATCAACCACTAAATGTTCTTCTTTGGGTACAAGAAGAAATCGTGCACGAATTTTATCATTCAATGGTCGAACCTTGAAGAGCATATCGAGATCGAACTTAAGACTTTGGATTGTGGTAGTTGCCGAACTTATTCGATAACTCAGCCAACCAAATTATTGCAAACAAAAAGAGCTCTTCAAATATTTACTTAATAAGGACACTTATATAAAGGTTTAAAAAAATTTTATACAGACTCACGTTTAGCCCCATACGTATATTCAAAAGTCATTTTCTGCATGTATACGCAATTATAAGGCTTCAGTATATAAGTGGCGTATTTAAATACGTCCTTTCTGTTATTACTTTGATAACAAAATTCAAGGAAATTTAATATTGTGCCCATAATGACAACAGTCAGCAATTTATATATTAAACTTGTATTTGTTTGAATGTGTGGGGCAAAAAAACATATTTCATTAAGTGATTTACTTTTTCATAACAACAACAACAAGTCGTAAATAAAGTTTATCAGAAATTGTTTAAAATTTGGAAAATATACATACAAACAACAAAAGGAAGGCAAAAGTTTACAAACCAAAATTTCAATGATTGCCATATACAAACACACATACATACGTAACTGAAGCCACACTGTCAAATTGTGTTCCAGAAGTAACGTCAATAACATTGTATTATAGGAGGTGGTATATCTGTGTACAACACTTATTAATAATATATGGACTCTTGTTTAAATGCATTGCAGCTAACAAGGCAGCTGCTTTAATGTATGCAACTTTTTTAAAGCATTTTGAATTAAATAATAAAACCTTATAATTAATTTTTTGGTGTATAACAAAAATAATATATTATTTGCATGGTGACGAAGATCGGGAAATAATAATCTGGAGAATTGCGATCTGATTTCTATTGAGCTATAAAGTGGCACAAGCAATGTGAAATTGTATAGCTGAATAACCAATAGTTTTCTAATGATTTCAGTTCAAAAGAGTTCAAAAAAACCGTTAACGGTAGAAGTGAAGGCAAAAATTGACGCACATACTGATCAAGGATATTCCAACAGCCAAAGTGTCAGGGAATTTGATGCTAGCAGCAGTCATACAAAAGTATACCGAAATAATTTCGCAAATCATTCGATATAACGATTCATATAAATATCAATAAAAAAAAACAAACGAGAATTACATAAATATGATCGCATAAAATTTGTGCCAGTTTCAATAGCTGATATTTATATTATTCAATTTTCTTTTGCTTCTAGGTTTTAAGGCTGCAAGAATATAACAAAAAAGATATATGTGCACTATTACCAAAAATATCAGATGTTGGTGTGTAAATGTTTGTCTTCCTTTGACAATGTATTCTTATTGTCGAAAACTGAATAAAATATATACATTATTTATATAATGTAATTAAATATTTTTATGGCTCAGTAGCAAGTTGATATCATGCGGTATGCTAAACGTTCAATATTTATAACGCGTATCACGATCTGTGATTCAGATTTCATATTTTATTAGGCCATGGATTGCGGTTGATTACTATAAGACTCTACTTGATCGGAATCGATATTTATAATATGTGTGTGAGTGTGTCAAGAAAATAATAAAACTTCAAATTATTTAATAATATAATTAAAAACTATCTCTAGACAGACCAAAGGCCAAATTTCTCCAACTTTTCCTCTAATTTTTTATTTTCAACCAATAAATCAAAAACAATAATTTCTTGATTAATTAAGTAAATTTAAATTAATATTGCTCTATTTTTCCATTCAATAACTACAGGAATAATAGCTTGGGAAAAAAGTCTTCATAGAATTTTTTACAATTGTGTCTATATATTTCGGTCAGAGTGTAAAAGTACATTATTATCAAAAAAATTACCGATTGTCTATAATACTATCTTATTTAACTTTTCAGGAAGCCATATTTACTGGAAAAACTGCTAAAGCCTCAAAATATTTGGTAATAAGTTGGCATTATTCGATTACAATATTCAAATTATTGCCACTTTGCATTTTGGCTCAGTTAACCGGTAAGCAATTTATATAAATTGATTAACGTAATAAACGTCAATGTAATGAATTGAAAATCAATAATAAAACAATAGCAAGTACACATGCATATATTAATTTGTTAATACTAAATCACTTTTACAAAAAAAAAAAAAGGAAAACAATTGTTAAAAAGAATCAAATTTGCGAAACACTTAAAATAAAATTAATATTTTTTATTCTCTTTTTTTGTTTTTAGTATAATTGAAAACATCACACTTCATACTAGAATAACAATAGATTTTCATTTAACACAAGCTTTTTGTTTATAACACAGAAGGCCATTTCCATAACACACAAATATGTATCGTACGCTATTAAGCACATGACCGTAAAAATAATTTATCGATATATTATTTTCAAAGCCAATCGCAAACAAGCTGAAAAACTATTATGTTGAATACGCTACTAATTTAATTAATTACGAGTATACATATTGTAGAAAGAATTGCCAAAAATATTCAGATATTTTATAACCTTTTAACTTTATTCACTTGATTACAAACTTTTGTCATTATTTGATTATTCCCCCTAATGATTTAAATACTTTCTTTTAATTCAGCTTGAATTAAATCCGCGACTACGTATCGTTACACACGACAATTCGCTCTTCACTGAAACATTTCAAATACAATTTACCGTTCAAAGCAATGACAGAAAAACCATGTATTTAATTATTCATAAGTTTTTTAAACACACGCGAAGGTAACCAGAAGGTTTCCAACAACCCCTTGCAATATTTATTTCTGGAATAACTGTGGTCTTGTTGCAAGCTATTGTCTATAGTGATATAAATGATGGCAGAAAAGAACGATAACGTGGTGAATTTCTTCTCTCTTTTTATTACCACTCTGCAAAGTTTTTTTTCTGAGCACCCACTCGAGCAAGTAGAAAACAGAGAAAATACTGCTTAATATGCGCCGAATCCTGCTTTTGTTTACAGTGGTTAAATTTCTTATAGATTAATTAAATTTCCATTCTGATAATCATATGATTTTTGTTATTGTTCATGAAACCTCATGGCCCAGCAAACAAATAATAGCAAATTTTTATTAATTACACCATCAGTGCCATGAAAAACCAAATATGCATATGTACATACATACATACATACATACATATATGTATGTAAATATAAAAAATTAAGTGTGATTAGCAGCTCAAACTATTTTTAGATAGAATTGAAGCTTGAAGTTTTATTTTATTGCACTGAAAAATAACTGAATTGCCAAGAGATCAACATTTGTAATAATTTACGACATATCATACCATTGCAAACATTTAAAATAATTTAAAATATTTTGTTTTTTCATGAAAGATTCGGTAAAAGCATGCCGTACGCAGTCATTCTGACACGATCATTTTACTAATATTTTCAAAGGTTTTGCAAATCGTGCGACTTGTCAAATAATTTGTCATACATATGCATTTTTTGTACACACAATTATACTTTTTTTGGACGAAGCGATTTAAAATACCTTCTTACTTTCGGACAGCGATCATTGCTGCCCACTAAACCATTTCTCTTTTTTCTAGGGTTCCCTTCACAGGACTAGTTTATGTATTGGTTCGGAAAGGGCCAGAACTTCGTCCTACAAAGCATCATGTTTGCACCAACCTCTTGTACTGCATCGAAATCTCGTTTTTCCCTCCGTACGATGCTTTGTTATAATAAATAAAGGCCTTTAATCTATATGTAAGTATGATTGTATGTATATATTACACTAATCCTGCTTTCAGAGAAAATGCAAAGAAAAATTTAAAGAAAAAATGAAATTCTTTCAAAAAAAAGTTTCTTCTAGAATTATATAATTATAGGCAAACTAAAAATAGGTTAAAAATTATTTTTTCATTTTGAGAAAATTTCACTTCTCAAATAAGAACTCGTAATATAAAAAATAATTCAATTTTGATATTGCAAAAAAGGGAAAAACATAAAATAGAAAAAACTCCCCTCCAGTGTTAAAAGAATTGTATGTGCGTAAATTGAAAGAAAAAATTAAAACAATCCCAACAATCAATACTTAATTTACATTTCAATTAAGAGAAGTCTAATAACTTCTTTTAAAAATGTATATTAGTTTGATATTTCTTTATTTCGCTAAAGCGCTTCTGAAATTTCTAGGAGCACTTCAATGCGTTACAATGCAGAAAATATTTAGCCATTAGATATAATATATGTACATACATACGTACATATATAACCAAATATGTTCATAGGAACACTCTCTTCTACAATGAATAGTTCACTACTTTAAATGTCTCTAATTTTTTTTTTTTTATTTGTGAGTAAAATTATATTTCTTACAGCAGTTATACTGAGTTGACTTTGCCTCTCAACCCATAATCCTATTTCTCTTGCCATCTTCTTACTCCTCAATATGTATTAACTCTCTTAATACTGTTTTGTACTTGTTTTCATTTTAGTTTGATTGTTTTGAAGTGTACTCAAATAACTCAAAAAAAATCACTGTCATTCACGTGCTTAGATATTTTGACATAGTTTTAAAATAAATCTAAAATCTTTTTAAAAGGTTTCATTACATTTATAATAATGAATTGTGCAATATTCAAAAATGAGAGATGCCAAATTTTACACAATTCAAAGAAGCACATGGTACCCTCTTCGACTTTATCCTGATTTACGAAGTATTTTTCTATAACCGACTTCAAATTTAATCATTTATTTATTTAATTCTTTAAAATTAAACTCCTTAAGAAGCTGTTCTACAAACAGGAAAATATACAAAAGTACAAGTGCATACAAAACAAAATTAATTGATTTTCGCAACGCTTAACTCGCTTATAAAAAAAAATCAAAATTTATTTTAAAGCTTTTTAGTCGTTTTTATATTTCATTAAGAAGAATTACGTGCAAGCATAGGTTGTGTGCAGATTCTTACCGCTAACAATAGATCCCTAATAGCCAGCGAAAATGGTTAACAACAAACAGAAAATAAATGACTTTAAAGTATATACGAAAAGGATTGAATGACAGCACTAATACGTAAGACATACATTTTATGACATTGGAAGGTTCAAAATATTACGAATTAAGATAAACGGATCGATGCTGTGCAATGGGCCTAGCGTGAATTAATAGACCAAAGGATTGGCTCTAAGGCAGTTTGTCTACCAAAAAAATTGCAACTTATAATTGATTATTTTCTAAATTCGCAGAATGGTATGTATTCATACAAATAAAAATCGGCTATATAATACTAAGCTAACGATTTGAATTCTTAAATTAAGTTAACTTTTCGTTAAGAGGCAAATCCTACGTGGCCTTATGGGATGTGTAAACATATTGATAATCTAAATGGCCATATTTGAGTGAAAAATCGATTATTTGACAAATATAGTCCTTAAATGAAGGGCCAAGTAGTTTCTGCTATTTAATTTCATATCTCAACTTTTCAATCGCTTTCTCGTAACAAGTAGGTACGTGCGTAGTATGTATGTACATATAGATATATGCCTAGTAAATAAATATACTAAATATTTAAGAATTTGTGTGTTAATGCCAACAAAGCTGTGATTCATCAGCGTCTAATTTGTTTATTCTTGGGCTCCAAAGGACATGTTTGCATGCACACACGTATGCGCACGTATACCTATTAGCAGAAAACAACATTGAAACACGTGACGATTTTCAAAATATTCATAGAGTAAAAGAAAATTATGTAACTGCTTTTTCATTGGAACAATATTTATAAAGAAAACACACATACTGCAGATTTCTTCACATTCATTTTGCTACGCTGTGAATGTGTTAAAAACGAAAAATTCACCACAATTATTTGTTGTCAGATTCCTTTCTTTAGTTTACAGAAAACCTTAACATAAAGAAGAGCAACAAAAATTTTGGCACTAGATAGTTCCACCAACGGATAAGGCGGAAGAAAATTCTCAATACGCTGCGCAATATAGTTTTGATTAAATGTATTCAAAGAATAAATGTGTACAGCGTGTTTATCAAAATGTTATTCTGGGATCAAAACAATATTTCGAAAGCAGTCAGTAGTATTCAATATCGTACAAAGTCGTACCTCCATTTAGCAAAAAATCTGATGTTTCCATTTTTTTTAAAAAAAATTACTAAGATGAAAATATAATGGAAACTAATTTTTTTTATCTGAATGGAAATAATCTTTTATGAATATTTTTATTCTGTTTTGCACACTGTACGAATTGTCAAAAAAGTCTATCACATCGATGTAGTTGACCTACACAATATCATAATTTTCCAGCAGACATTTTATATATTAGAAAAATTATACAATTTTGTAGGTTAGTAAGAATGGCCTTTAATGTTAATAGAGGCGTTTTCTAAAGTTTTTAACTATTGGTAACTCTTTGGTTCTCTATGCAAAATAATGATTTGCTCAATATTACAATTAACGGAAATATTTAAATACATATGTATGTAGTTGTCAGCTTTACGTGAGTGCCGCATAAAAAATTTAAAATCAACAGTAAATGCATTCATGGGTCAACTAAATGTACATAAATGTATTTGGCTTTCGAAATCTAATAAATAATCTGTCGTACCGTGAGTAGATATCAAAAGAAATAGAATTAATTTGACGAATTCATCACCGAGCCTGGATGTCGCTTTCAATAATTGTTTGACTTCGCATTCCGTAAATATTTAATGCGTACATATGACAAGTGTCTCAAATTCCTTACCAAATTATATTTTCAATCATGTTTTTTCTATTTTATCAGAAATTTTTATTTAATACACACACTCATATTACGTACATTCCATATTAAAAAATGCATATTGATTTAAGAGTACGTGCAAATGTACATTTCTTTCCGTTCATTCTTACGCTTACTTTGAAAACTCTTTCTGTTATCATGTTATTCATTTATTCGATTCACTATCACATTTATCTGCAACACAATTAATATAGTTATGTACAACTAATTGTTCATCCTTTTGCACTTTTTTAAATAACATTTACATATATGTCAATAAATTAAATAAATAAACAGAAATTGTTCATAACAATGTTGCCACTTTTATACAATGTTGCTTTATCAATGATCTCGTGCACTGTTATGTTGACCTTGCCCATTTACTTTGTGAGTGCTACCAAATTTTTGCAGAACTCGTCATTCAATTGGGCATAGTGAGAAATCTCTATTTATCCCCGCTAGAGGAACAACAAGGTCAAATAAGAAAAAATTAACATTTATGCTAGCTAAACCGGAAAAGGCGAGTTGAATACTTAATAAACTTTCTTTATTCTGACTTTCTTTATTTTTACACCACTGCATAAATTCAACAATGACTGACATTTTTGCTAAGTCGTTCAATTATTTTAACTTTTTACTTCAAATTTAAATTGCGGTAGCGATTTACATAACTTATGTATCTAAACGTTTGTAATTTGAGTTTATGATGATGATGCCAACTCTCACCGGTTGGCTTAATATCGTTGCAAAATAAAACTTATAAAATTGTCTACAGTTGCCATATATAGATACATATATGTATATAAAATAACAGAGATATAAATCTTGGAATATAAAACAGCCACAGATACTGTTTGGTGTTCAATCTTCTATTTAGTCGAATCTACGGAAAAAAATTTTTAATAACCTCGCGTAGAAACCCTATCGTAAAGTATTATATTACTCATTTTGGAATAAGCAAAACGCCAATAGCATACTAAGATTTAAAAAAAATAAATCAAGAAATAATTTTGGAATTATTTGTATATTTGATTATTTACCACTTATTGCTTTACATTTCTAATTCTCACAAACTTCCAAACAGTTGGTTCGTTGAAAGTAATAATAGAAACATTCGGCCAATAGTGCGCTTTACATATGTTGGATTTTCGTAATAATAAATAAAAAATTATTTTATTTTTCAGTTGTATTTACATGTTTGTATCCCTATGTATTTATTATTCCGAGCTTAATAAAGGAAGTACTCCTTTATTACAATCTGATAGATAACATGTATTCAATATTTGACATTACATTAATTTTATTTAAATAAAAGTATTAGCAGAAATCAATTTCTTAATTCTAAATGTCTGATTGCATTTATGTGTCTCTTACAAAATAAGTGTTTAGTATGTAGTATATGTTGTGTATTAATTTATTTTAATGTATAATTTTAAAACGACTACAAATTAATGCTTTGTTTCCGTATTCCTAACGACCAAATCGTCTGCATAATTTGTTTTAAATCACTTTCACACAAACAAAGCACAAGACTAAACAGTGAAAATATTAAATAAAAAACCAAATATTTTCACTGCTAAATGACGAAATCTTTTAAATCAAACAGCTTATAAAAAGATTTCAATTATTGCTTCTATGCAATAGAGTTGTAATGAATGTTTTATGAATGTAGTATGAGTTTTATAAATTAAAAATTAGTTATTTTGTTCCTGGAAAAGAATGTGCGTTTAGGAATAGGTTTATGTTTTTGTATAAATAATTAAAAACTACAAAATAAAAATTAAATTGTGATCAAGCTTAATTATTTTTAGTTTTTTTAGAAAAAAGTTCGAACGATGATAAATTAAAAGCAGTATGAAGGAAGAGTTAAAGGTCATGTGGTGTTTACAATAAATTTAACTCCATGTTTTGGGTAAACTAAATGGACCATAGCGCTGATGGCAATCAACAGCTCGAACTGCAAAGTAATAGCGTTGTCCCTCTTGGAACTGTGTGAGAGTAACAGCCATTGGCAGAAGCATTGCTTTAACATCTCCTACATGGCGCCATGAATCAACCATTGGTGGACCAGAAGTCTCTTGATACGCATAAATTTGATAACTTACACATTCGGCATGGCGATCCATAGCTTCTTCCATAGTCCAAGATATAACAATACCATTGTCAAGATTACTGATGCGAATGGTCGGGCGAGGCGGAGGCAGTTTCCATGAAGGATTGAAAGCTTGCGGTGGAGTTGCAGGTAAAGGCGCTGGATGACTGTATTTAACTCTCTGAACATTTGTAGTACTTGGGGCTACATTTATGCGTGTTATGCTTGTACCGGGAGGTGTATTAATGGATGTGAAAGAATTATTTTTTTGACCTGAAATAACAAAAGAAAATAAATTTATCTTACTAAATATTATTACATGACTCCGGATATATATACATATATATTAATGCTCACGAAAATCTACAAAACAGCGTGGAAATAATATCACGCTTTAAACTGGTGAATTTTTTTTTTTTTTTTTTTTTTTTGTAAATTTTTATTTATCTGCACTAAATAAAACTACATCAATGTAGACAAAATTTTGAACAAATCTGCCTCATACTTGTATCCTTAAAACATTTACTTAATATGATATAAGCAAATGGTCGGATAAATTTTGATAATCTTTTATGCACAAAAATTTTAAAGTTGATTTTTTATTTTATTACGGAAACTGTAATTAGTTTAACTAGTTACTTCTTATTTTAAATTATACCACTGGTCCCAGAAATTAATATTCACAATTTTATATATACATTGAATTTGATTATTTTCCAGATTATTTAATAATTTCTTCAGGGGACCTTTTTTGTCCAATTAACAACAATTTCCGTGAATCGTTACATAATTCCAAAAAGATGAAACTAATCGCACATATTAGTGTAAGCAACCTCAAATGCACAACAAAGTATTTAATAAAACCGATCGTCTAGAAATTAAAAAAAGAGGTCAAGCTTTATCGGTGTTGTTTGTGCGATTGTCTTTTAACAACAGCGAATCCTATAAATAATTTTGCGGTATTTCATAGTATATCTTACTGTCAATAAACTATTATTATTAAAATTTCTAAAAAAAAAAACACAAAAATTCCTTAATATAGAAAATTTAATATTGTGTATTTACCTTGCAATGAAGACATTTGTCGATTCTTATTGCTGGCCAATTGATTAGCAGGAGATACACGCGCCAAAGGTTGTGCTGCTCTGCCATACTGAAGTTGTGAGGCAGAACTGCTTTGTGCAGGCAAACTTCTTCGTGGTAACTGGCTATTAGATATTTGAGGAGCAGTTTGCGTCCCTGATGATTCATCCTCATCCGTCAAATCAATTACAGCCTTTTCTTTAGGTTTGGCAGGTGTTATACTAACAGCCGTATTTCCTCCAGTGAGATGTGTCAGTGTATTAATATAATTATCAACAATTGAACTTGAGCTGCTAGCAGACTGTGGTGGCAATGGCTCCGAACGTCGTGGCACTGTTGTAACAACATTAGATGTCGGTTTAGATTGTACTGCAGAGTTAGCAGCAACACGTTGACTAAAAAAAGAAAAAATAAAATACGTTAATATTATTTACACTATAAAATCGAAAAATACTTTTTCAGTTATACAACAACTAACAGCACGCAAAGTTGTTATTTAAAAAAAAACTGATATATCTTTTTCAATTCAAATTTCTTCTTATTAGAAAATTAAATAACATTAATATAAAACAATACTTTATATAAGTTGTTTTAATTAATAAACTCTTAAGTTGTCCGAATCAATGAACCATTATGAATTATGCTGCCAACACTGTTTTTGGATAGTTTACACCTGCTGGTGAGATGTAAATTCCAAAGATTTTACGTCGAAATTGTAATATATGCCAGAAAAATTGAGATCGTAAAATAAAAACTGCAACTTTGATACTGACTAAGCAATGTAAAACATTATTAATTTTTATATGCGCTATTTACAAAATAATTCAGTCTTAAAGCCTTCTAAAATTTTGCATATGGTTTGCGCTGGCTCACCGCTTTACTACCATTAACCTTAATGAATTTTTTTATCATTAGCTAGTTTATTAATCCGTCAGAAGAACAATCATAGGAATACTTTTAATTGGCCGGTCTAATTACTCCACCTTCTCTTTTATATTCACAATTATATTACAAATTTACTTTGTAAAATATTTACAACTACATAATTAATTAATAATAAAAATGTTCAACTTATCGTAAAAAAGAAGCATAAGCACTGGAAGTTGATAGAGAAATATAACTCACCTATTAGATGATGCAATAGGCGTTCTTGATATTTGTTGTGTTTGCAAACGTTGGCCGTCTGGATTTGTTGCTAAATATCGAGCCCTTTGAATAGCTGTGGAATTTGATGTATTTGTAGCATTTTTATTTAATATTCGTGGTTGCGTGGACGTTGAGTGACTGGATGTATTGCGATAACATGTTGATGCAACTACTCCCGTAGGACCAACCGATGTTGCTTGGCTAGATCCAGGAACTGGACGAATCGGTGTAATTTTTTGTACACACCCTCTACGAATATTACTTGTATTTGCCAACCCACCCGAAGTTTGAGCTATCGCTCGTTGTTGTACCTCTGTTTGTGAAGAGAGATACTGCCTTTGTGCCGGAGTTAACGATGTGCTCGATGTGGAAGAAGATTGTGATGTAGTGGATCGTTGTGGTGAAGACGGTATATTTGTACCACCAGTGCTTAAAGTAGTTTCCGCTAAATTTTTTTTATTAGGTATATAGACTTGAAGACCAACAGCTCTTGTTATTTTTACTGGCATGATAAATTGTGAATTACGTTGTTCTATGTCTTTTACAACACGATTGTGAACCATTTCAAGATCCCGAAATTGCTTTGAGAGTTCGGAAATCTTAGTTCTGTGCGCATTAATTAACTTTTCTTGTTTCTCTATTAATTCGCGCATTTCCGCAAATTCACTTCTATGTATAATAGCCTCAACAACTTTCTGTAAAACCAATTCTTCCAGATCTTGTTTGGTCAAGTTGTCAAAAGATTTGCGAAATTTCTTTAAGAAATCTAATCTCATTGGTAATTTAGAATTTAACACTTTAAATTCAGGAGCAGGATACAGGCGTATGGGATCAAACGATGGAACTGCTTTTATGTTATTTGTGTCATCCTTTACATATTTTATATCTTCAGACTTTTTGTCATCAATTATTTCCTCTACTTTACCTAAAAGTTCTGCGTCACCTGTTAATACATCGGTTTTGGGTTTCTTTGTTATTCCTTCTTTAGAATCATCGGATTTTTCTCCACCTTCTACTTCAATAACATCATGAGATCGTTTAAGTGATGAGTTTATTGGAACTGAACTCTTTTCATCATTGAGGTTTACCGGCGATTCTTTTTTATTTTCAATTACTATCAAAGATTCTGCTTGCTCCGAACGATCACATAATGCATGTTTTTTCAACACTTGGTCATCGTCCTCACTTAAGCGTATGCGTTTAGCTGGTGGTGCTATTTCAGCACTTTCAGTTTTTTCTAATACTTCAGACTCTTTAATCTCACCTATAATTAACTCTACTTCGCCATCGTCCTCGTCTTCTTCATTTTCAACTTCTTCCGTATTCGTTTCATCTACTACAGTTTTTACGGATTTAGCTTCCTGTAAAAGATTACTGCTACTACTGCAATTACTGTTTGTTTCTTCGGCTGTTTGAATAATATCACCTTTCTCCGCCTTCCTTCCTTTCCCACTTGAATTTTCGGAAAAGTCATCGCGTGCATTGTCTGAATTGTCAATAACAATATTCTTTTCTTTTGTCTCAGTACCTGCAACTGCTGAAAGAATATCTAACACATTTTGCTCAACTTGATCCTGTACCAAAATCTCCGCATTACGTTCTCCTTTCTTATTCTGTAGAAAATCCTCGTCATCATCATCCAGCAGTAGAACGACATCATTATCTCCCTCAGGTATGTTTTCTTCTCGAGAAGTTTGTTTTTGGTTTTGAGTGGATATATTTGTTTTTTCTACTTCCGTATCCAAATTTTTCTCTACTTCTTTGCATTTTTCTATTTCTGAACTTTGATCAACATAAAACACAATTTCATCATCAGATTCTTCATTTGAAACATTAGCGGAAGAGACTGACTGGTCAGTTGATGTTTTCTCCTTGGTAGCAGTTGCTGATTTATCCATAGCACTTTCCAACTCCACATTATGAAGTATTTGTTTCATTTCAGTACTGTCAACTGGCTTCGGACTGAATATGTCACCGTTACTAATCGCAGGCGGATGTACAGTTACAAGTTCTCCAAAATCCTCAATATTATTTGATGTTGTTTTACCATTGATGGTTCCTTCAGTCTTTTCTTCATTGAGATTATATTCTGCTACACTAACAATACTATTTGATTGAGTATTGACTGATTCGCTTTTGGTATTTGTTTCCACTACCGACCCATCACATTCATCGCCATCTGATATATTTTTCTTACTTATCACCTCATTTCCACTGTCTGAATGCTGGGGAGCGATCATAGGAAAATCTAGAGAAATGGGAATGTTCTTATCATTCAAGTTTTCACCTTTCTCAATTAAATCAATATCTGTATGAATGTCGTCAATAACTGGTTCCGATATTCCTTCTATCATATTTGAGTCATCCGTCATCTCTTTTTGTTCAACAGCTAAATTATTATCAACTAAACTATTCTCCCCTTTAAATTCCTTTTTGCCAATCCTTTGATCTATGCTTATTGTATTATCAACCATATTTAAGTTCTCTTTTCCAATGCAATCTTCAACGATATCGTTTATTTTTGATAACAACGTGTCCAAATCATCACCTGGATCACGTACATTATTTGAACTTGTTGTAGAATTGGAGATGTCTGCTTTTTCTGAAAAAATGCCATCTGTTGCTAATAAAGCTTGTTCAACTTCTTTAGTGTTAGAGACTTCTGGAACAGCATCATCTTCTAAAAGTGCATCTTCTAATTCTAAATTCGTTGAATTATTCAAGTCTAAACCGACGTCGTCATCTACCTCCCTAATAATGGATGACATGTCAGTATCACCATTCTCCACTTCCATATTTTCAGTTTCATCTGTAAATTAAGTAGGTTTTAATGCATACTTAAGGATACATGCATTCGTTATTTATTAATTTCTCAAACATACCATTTTGTTGTATAATATCGCATGTTCCCAAATTATGAAGTTTTCTGTCTGATAAGTCTGGTATAACAGCATCGTCAACTTCATCGGAACTGTTATTCCTTGATGGCGCCAGCAATTCGTTTATATCAACTGCAGCGTTTTGCTTAACCTCCATCATCTTGTCACTCTTTTTATTTTAGTTATTTAAACGACTTACTCTAAGCATTAAATAAATAATCTGAAATTCAAAACACGATAATTAAATTCTAATGTTCCATTATAAGTATTATTAGAAAAAAAAAATTTATTTCCTAATTACAAATACTATTCGAATAATTGTTTTAAGCACAACATCACCAATAAATTTGTGCGTTTTTTTTTTGTTTGCGACCAAATTTGTTTTATTTTGCATTCACTGAACATACTTCATCAAAATATCTAACACACCTCACGCTATTAGGGGTGTAAAAATTTAACGATTACTTTATAAGACGGAATTTCTAAACCAGCACAAAACTCAATATATCGTTGATATCATGGAAAAGTGGGATAAAAAACTTTGTTTGGTAGTCCGACACGAAAAAAGTTGTTTTATTTACAAAAACGCCAAACACAAAGTTACAACATATATGTATAAATAAATATATGTATGTACCCATGCGTGCACCTGTGCACATGCGATGAATGATGAACAAAGCAATTTTAATAGAACATCAAAAGGGCTACTACTGTGCACACTTCTAACACCCCTCACATATAAACTCATGGATTTGCAAACCATGTATAAATTTTCTTATTTTCCATTTCTTGATAAGTTTTATTTAAATAAAATAGTTTTTTCCACCTTTTTAAGTTAATTTACATTACACTGGGGTATGCCCCATCTGTCTCCGATGATACTTTATATTGAAAAAATTATTTATCAACTAGATGCTCAATTTTTTGATCCTCTGTTGTTATTAGTATTAACTTCAAAATTCGTTCATTTTTATCACAAATCTTTATCTTTGAAAACAATAATTTTTTTTGACACAGTAATATATGTATATACGTGATTCGTAATTCATACAATTCGAAAACTCTGTCAATCATTCTATACAAACACCGATGTGCACTACCAAATATGTGAATATTACGTATGGATGTATGGCGCAGTATTAGGGCACACCTCTTCTATTAAGTACGAACGTAGTATTCCGATGATAGAAAATATACTAAAAGACCTTAAAAAGTTGTAGAAGCGTATAAGTGTGTGATCAACCAAATCCATATGTATATAAAACTAATAATATAGAGATTAAAATTAAACTCGAAGTTTGGAAGTGCACGTAATTTTTTATTCGGTTATTTATAATGTTACATCACTTGCACATAGATGAAAAACGCTTCCGAAAGATTAACAGTAGAGTTAAATAGTTTTGCAACACCTTACATACGTGCATTTACTTACAGTGTGCATATCAATAATGAATACTTACATACGTATACAAGTACGTACATACATATATATCTCCGTATAACTACCGTACTTGTATAGGAATGGATATAAATTCACATGTATTATATATAATTATCTACATAAGATGTGCTAACATATATGTAGACATATATAAATATTTACATATTTATATACGCTCATACTTTTACGCACATATTTTTAAGGTGTTTTATTTTTGCATTTATTATTAAAGAATTTATGCCGCCTGCACAGGAATACATTATTACTTATATGATAAAGTGAAAGCACCTTGATACATACATATGTACATATATGTATCGACGTTTAATCAAACTATATACAATATATACATATGTACGTATCCATATGTAAATTCTAGCTTGATATAAAGCTAGGTTTTAGAAATTTGCCCACTTTACTAACTCATAAAAATTGTGATTAAGTGTTGCAATTTTTCGTTATCGTTCTCTAAAAAAGAAAACAACTGTTTGTTAGTATACATTTCTGTAAAGAAGCGAAAAGCAAATCAGCAAATAATTTAAAAATCTAATGGAATCAAAATGTGAAATAAGTACATGAATTTTGTACTTAAATTTTCACTTTATTCGAAAAACAAGATGGCGTTGTTTTATTTTATAATGTTATGCGGAACGATTGACTAGAGAGAGGGAGAGACAACAGGGAGAACAAAATAAATTAAAGCAAATATGTATACAATTATCTATACGTAATGTATGTATGTACGCACGAATGTAACAACATTCGTACAAAAGATTGACTTACATATTTTTCTATATTTCCAGAATTTTTTCAAATTATACTTTTCAATCAAAATTGTATATTATAGGTTAAAGACTTACACAATAAATACAAGCAAATTGTCAATATAATGAAACTCAACCGTTCGTTTACACGTGAAACAGAGAACTGAACAACAACTATACAAAGCAAAAATGAAAGATATTTACTTGCATAAAACGACTTGGCATGTTCGTTTTATTTCTTCGGGTTATAGATTTATTTCAGACTGTACTATTGGTATACTTATGTCTCAATAATTAATTTTTAGGAAAAAATGCTAATAGGAATAGGTCCAAGCTGTATAGCATTATTATAAAGGAAGACAGACATCGATACCCATATGCCATAAAATTCCCGACCAACATTAGTAAGATGCACATACATATATGTATATGTATGTCCGTATTCACTAAATTTTTTAAAAAAAGATTTTTATGTACGTTAGCTAAATCAAGTTATTGCAGATATTATTAAGTAAAATTTATTATGGCGTGCTATATAAAAATCTATCTATACATGCTATGTGTACAACAAAATCACCAGCAAAATGATGCCGCCATGACACAAGCAACAGTAACAAATGGAAAAACAAAGCAAACTGGATAGTTAGCTTAGTTAACATGGGGAGACGTAAAGCGGGCTAATGGTACGTATTTCTTATTTTTAAAGGGGTTTAAAGCTATGTACGACTTCTTTTTTTTATATTACTACAATTAATTATATTTATGTATATACATATGTATATGAGTAGTTGCCTTCACAAAGTTTTTAAGAAATGTAGGTGTAAAACACATTAAAAATATGGACTGCATTTGGAACAAAGTTCTAATCATTTATTACAAACTAAACGCATTACGTATGTATGTATAACTGCAAATATATATATATATATATATATATATATATATATATATATATATATGTGTGTGTGTACACATATATCTTTATATATAAGCATAAGCATAGCTACGTATATACTTGCCTCTGGCTGTCATAACCACAAAGTTAAAACCTCTTTTCGAAAACAAATCGCAAAATTTAAACAACTTTCATTATATACATAAGTACGTATGTACAGATGTATGCCTGTGTATACATCCATTTAAAAAAAATGCTGACATTTGTAGAAATAAACAAACTTTCATATTTTACTCATCCTTTACATACATATGTAAAATGTATAACACCGATAACAAACAAGGCAAATATAAGTCATGGGCGTTTTTTAGTGGATACATACACAAAATAAAGTAAAAAATTGCTCACATGGATGTACATATGTATGTATGTACTAAGTAAACTTAACTCAAAATAATATATGCATAACATCAACTTTACAGAGAACTAAATACATAATATACACATATATGTATGTACCTATGTACGTCCAAAGCTGGAATTAGATCCAAATAAAAATAATTGAAATAAACATTTTCCAAAGAGAAACTTGAAACACAGCATTACCTAAGCACCGTATAAATACATATATACATGCAAGCACACATCCATACATACATATGTACATACATACAACCATATTATTTATTTAGTTCTCTGTAAAGTTGATGTTATGCATATATTATTTTGAGTTAAGTTTACTTAGTACATACATACATATGTACATCCATGTCAGCAATATATACACAAAAATAGAGATATAAAAAATGCATGTTAATATGAAATAAGAAAAACTACCAAATTTACACATAGCTATGTACATACATATCTACGTTTTTGAGTGTAATTCATCATTATATGCTAAATTTGTTTTTGTACACATAGTTAATTATGTATCTATGGATAAGTAAACAAAACTTTCGAGTACTTCATATGCTTACTCACACAAATATATATGTATGTGTGTATGGATATATATACATACATATGTATGTAAACATATTTTAAAAGTTAATAGTTATTTCAGTAAGCTTATGCACATTTGCATGTACATATGGACTTAGTTGTGTATATCTACATAGCACATACATTCTCATATATAAGTACGATTTAAATATATATATATATATATGTATGTATGTACATATATATGTATGTGCATAGATAATGCATAAGGTGTGTTTAGATTCTTATCTAAATACATGTGTACATAAATAGGTATAAATATATATATATGTATATACAGATATATACACACTAATACATATGTACGATTATTTGCGGTCATAAATTGTTCAAATGCACATACGTATACATGTATGTATGTATGTATGTACACATCCCATAAAAGTAATTACATACTTTTAAAAAGTGTATGAAGATCTGTACAACTACCAGTGCACACAAGCATATAGACTTTCATTCTTACTATATAAATCCAATTGTATGTTTGTATGTACATATGTACACAATAACTTTGCTCACAAACATAAATAAAATTGAATTAACAGTAATAGGTAAAAACTAGTATAGTGTAACAAAAAATTAAACTAATAAATCATTACATATTCACACATACATATGTACATGTAAATTACGTACGTTCATATGTATAACTCCATTCAAAAATTTAAAATCCTTATTGTCCTATATATATATATGGTATGTATATATATATGTATATATGTGTATGTATATACATGCAAACTAGCTTTAAACTTATAGATTTGTGTATACATGTAAATACATTTGTATATGAATACGTAAGGACACATGTACTTTAATATTTATAGTAAATTTAAAACAGGCTACGAATCGGCATATACTACATGAAAGTATAACACCAGCAAATAAAAATAAGTTCATAAATATACTTTTAATAAAGGAAACTAGAAAAGCAAAGAAAACAAAACGTGAAAGAATAAAGAATGAACTTATTAAAATGAGAGAAAGAGACAAACCGTTTATACAACCACGCTGTAGGTTTTTAAAAGAGAAAATTAAAAAATTATAATAATAACTAAAACCCTGTACGTATAAATTATCCATTATTAGTAACAAAATCGTTCCAAAAACTTGACATATACTATGTATAATATATATATATATATATAATATATATATATATGTAGGTAAAAATATATACGTATATGTATGTATACGTATATATACGTAACTATATCCATATATATATATATATGTATATATATATCGCAAAAAATACGTAAGTGTACTTAAATCTGAATCTGAAATGGATGTATGAATGTGCCATGTATGTACATAGCATTAATCGAATGTATTCAAAAGCAGACTGCAAAATATCTCATAACTTGTTTAGTTGGCTGCCATATTGGATTATGTAAGTTTTTATTAATAACAACAAACTTCAGACCTTTTATATTTCTAAAATTTGATTCAATTATGGGTAACAATTTTATATTTATACCAAAGATGATAAATTTAAAAAAAATCTATAAAATTAATTTACTTTTTTAGTTATGTATATTTACAAATGTATGCAAATACTGAAATACACACGTACATATATGTTATATATTAGTATATTTGAGGTTATATTTTCAAACATATGAAATAAAATTTGGAACCAAAATATGGTACACTTATATAGATATGTAGATATTAAAAAAATGTTATATTTGTTAGCACTACTTCGAATCAATATTGCAGTATTCAGTACTTTCAGAGCAGGCACTAAATATTCTAGAGTTACCAAATTTTATTGCAAAAGTATTAAAACGTAACGTATAAAATCTCCAAAAGTACACAATATAACCTTCTCATACTAAGATGAGAAATAATGTAAATAATAAAATAAAAAATAATATGACGTTAGATTACATTTTTAAAAAGTTTTTTATGTAGATATTCGAGAGTTAAATTTTTAAACATAAAACCGAAATAAGAGCCACTAAACATTCATATGCTTAACTCGGTACATTAGAAATAAGAATCGAAAACAATAGCGTTGTATTATAACATACGTTTTTAAATAGCAAAATTTCAGAAAAACATTTGTTTACTCGAAAGCAGATATACTTATAAAAATATTACATACGTTGTGTGTTTTTGTAACTTTTTTAATTATTTGTTAGCAATTAAATTAGTTTTGTGTGAAATAAATTTTTAAAATCAGATATATTCCTATAATTAAAACCATTTAACATATATTTATAAAATTTACTACTAAGTAGTGAAACGAACCCTCATGCTTTTAAGATCAGTTTTTTTAATGTACATTTTATTTTTTTTTTTGTAATTATGCGTTTGTTGTTAGGTAGATGAATACAATAAACAATATCATGTAGTATATCACAATTTTGTTATATTACTTTCAAAAATCTCTATATTATGCAAAAACAATTTATTTTTTCCACTCATCTTATTTGGAAACACGGCAGTAATTCTTATCGGGACTCAAGGGATATTACTTAAATCATATTAAACTGACATAACCAAATTTTAAAATTCAATAAAAACAATGATTATCAGTTTGTTAAAGATACAAATTCCTATTTCTAATAGACGACTTTCATACTGCAATTAATATGTAATATAACCAGCTCTTGACATTCGGTATCCTAACTTTAGAAGCTGCTTACTAACGTTTTTAATGTACATCTTTTGACATACATATTACTTTTAAAATAATATATGTATATACAGATATCTAAATGCCCAGTTATAGCAGAAATGAAGTATCTTCAGTTGATCAATATTTAAAAAAGGTAGCAAAAAAAAGCGACATTATCAAAAGGTTTAAATTACAACTTCCATTGTCATCACCACCTTGAGCTTATTTTGCTAGTTTCGTTTTTATTTGAATATTTTCGGTATCCTAGCAAAACGAAAGTTATTAAAAATATACTTTGAGGAGCCCTGGCTGGAATTAATATTTTAATTCATTTTTCACCTCAGGATAATTCAGTTCTTAAAAATTCCATGCATAATTTTTGGTTGAGGTAGTTTGGCAACTCTAGATTCAACACTCCGTTCTTGTTTGGAAACATTTGGTATATAAACATTTGTATGTATATACATACATTAACAGTGATATATTGCTTTAAGGACTACTTAAATTTAAAAAAGCATACGACACACATAAGAACTCACCTACAATTTCGTTATATACAGAAAATCCAACTTATAGTTGATATATAAACACTTTTTTACAATTTTTTTTATGTTATTGGGCCGTAACGAAAAAATTGGATAAATTCATCCGTCACAGAAAATGTTGTGTTTCCACACACAAGCAATTGAAATAGATCTGTTTAATAAGTTAATTAAACAAGGTTACCATCAAAGAAAAAAAGCTAAGATGCCGGATGGGACCTATTATTGTGTTACCGGACTAATTTTATACATATGTACTGAATTCACATGCTTTAAATTTTATAACATTGAAAATTAGATCATACATATGCTTACAAAATAATATTTTTATGGTAAAGGCCACGTTTCACTATCCTACACAACCATACGATTTGTCAAATAAGGCATCATTACTGAAAAAATTCCACAGTGTGCTAAAAAGGTACGATTTTCATGACAAACAATTATACTCTTCACGCGATCAGAGTTGGTTTTATTTCAATCAGCGAAGACAAAAACGTTTGCATCATTTTTTTATGATAGGATGGTACCAGCGACGCCAATTTGATGCGATTTTTTAAAATAGAAGAGTATACCAATCAGATTTTCATGTGAATAAGTTTTATAATTAGGATACTGAAGAAGCAATTTAGCCCGGCACCGGGTACTTGAAAAGTTTTGAGTTTGTTTATGAGAGGTAAAAAGCGAACAAACGCGAGTATTTTGCTATACTCACGAAGTTACCTAGTCCAACATTTGTCTCATTGGTGCAGGATATTCTTTTACATGAATATATACTTATATTTATACATATTTGTTACTTCGTTGTTAACGTTTTAAACCGAACAAATTTTAAAAGGAATAGCAAAGTTTTCGTGTATGAATTAGATCTAACTGCTCATATTATGCGTGGCTGCCACCTTTTTTATATGACAAAAAAACTTATATGGTATGACTTACATAATGCGTAAAAAGAGACAGCCTCAATTGTCAAAACTTATCCCTTCCTTGTGCTATATCTAACCCTTTCATAACAACGTGCAAAGCGTTCTTGTTTTGATTTATCAAAGTATGTACGTATTTCGCATTCTGTGTTTGTGAAGTTGCGTATACCTTGTATATTTATTTTGATGCTGTGTGCATATAAAATGAGTAACATCTTGAAATTACTTAAATGTCAGTTAAGAAGGTTTTCAACTAAACCGCATTCATGTGTATTTAGTCGGGAACCACAAGTACTAAGTCTGAAAGCTAACGTATCGGTAAATAGCAATATACATAAGTTCGAATTTCAAACTAAGGTTTTTAAAAGGCTGAGTTACTCAAACTTCAGCAGTAGAGCATATGATGTAAACACCAAAGTAATCAAGGATGTTATTATATACAAATATGAAAATCCCAGATTTTTTAAAATTATGAATATATTTGCATTATGCCAGTTTGTATTTTGGACGTATTTATCTCATTTTGCATTCACTACTTTAAGAGATGCACCAGTGGAGCAGGCAGAAGGATTAGAATTAAAATGGTATGAACGCATTAATCTGGGACAAGACAAGTATCGTAATGGAATAACAATTTTGAGTTTTACAATTGGTAAGTAAAACTTTAGTTTTACAACAATATACTTTAATCTAACTTAATTAATTGTAGGCTACGCCACTTTAACAGCTGTTTGGTTATTTATATTACGTTCAGTACGGTTTTTAATACTTCGGAAAGGTGGCGAAAATGTTACAATAGTCACATACGCTCCGTTTGGACATAATCGAATCATGACGGTACCGCTAAAAAACCTTTCTGCTCAATTGCCAAGAGAGAAGGCTGAAGGTCTTTTACCGATAAAAGTGCGTAATCGTTCACTTTTTTATGTACTGGATATGAAGGGAGAATTTAAGAACACTCAACTCTACGATTACACTGCCGGTCTTAGTAGACATTTTTAACATCGTGTAAACTATTATTGAATAAATATTTATTGGATATTTGAATGCTCCTTTCCGTTTTTCTCGAATATTTTAATTCATCTTTGTAGTATTTATTTATTAATCAATTAATTGCAATTTAATGTTAAAAGTTGTGGTATAAACGGTCTGACCATTTCTAGTCCTGTTAATATATTGGTTCTGGTCGTTGCGTTAAAAGCATGCCGAAACGCTTTTTTATGGTAAGACGTTGTCTGGAGTATTTATCTTCAGGAGAGAAGTGAGCAGGATGCGCTGAAGTTGTGGGCCTACCGTCCTCTGTTCTCTTCTGAAAAAGAAATTTTTATTGAACTTTATCATTCAATTTTAAAATTTGTGCAAGGGACACTGAAATGAAGTATAACAACACACAACAAAAACTTTTCGAACCGAAATTAAGAGAATATATGTATCAATTAATAAATTAACAGAATTTGCAAATTTTATAAATACCGGTACCTTTAAAGTATAAACACGTTCACCATTTTCATTCAAAGTGTACATTAAATACATATTTTACTTTATATTTTGAGAAAAATAGATTGATTCTTTTATATGTGACAACACGTGAGATGTGGATAACCAATGTGTTATTTTTCAATATGAAAACAAACTTAAAATGTATTCGGTTTAACACAGGGTAAACTTAATACAACTAGGCGAATTCATTATCATATTACAGCCGCAGAGCAAATGATTTTTTTTGCTTACAGAACGAATATCACTTAATATATTCTACAAACTTCGCCGTTTTTATAAATGAATTAATGGTAAACAACCTAATAACTTATTAAAAATAGTTTTGTTTATATAAAACTGTTTGGAAAACGAGGTGCATACGTTTATATCTAAGGCATTTAAGGTCTACAATCATTGTTTGCTACCTAGTATATTAAATTTTTAAATATATTAACACATGAACATTGTATTGGTGGTTGTTACATGCTATTTATTTATATAAAACAAGGCGAATCCACTTCAGTTACATTTCAATTACCTTTTTGTTTACAAATTGGCTATACTGTCAAAAAAACAACTTATTGTTTGTTTATTTTAGTTTAGTTCATTTTCAGAAAAAGAGGGTTCCTTTCATTAGAGATACGTTAGAAAATTTTTACAAAATTAAGCGGTTGGTATTCTTTTTTGCGTTTACGCATCTCATTTCCGCAAGTCTGGTAACACCGTACTCTGGTTTGCGAAAGCGCTTGTTAAAACTGTAACATTTTCGCAAATATCTTGCGCTAACTAATTGCTAAACTCATTCGAAGAAAAAAACATATACGTACGTGAAAAAAGAAAATTTAAAATAAAAAAAAATCATAAGATGCAGAAACAAAAATTTGAATTAAAAAAAAAATAATTAGATATTGAAAGATTCGACATGTGATATTGATTTATTTACTTTATACAAAACATAGATTATAAGCTAATAATGAAGTTCCTATTTTTAATAATAAGTATATTTAAAAGACATATATGTATATTTGTATCGTATAGAACTGTCTTTTTTTTATTAAGTTTAAGTTTTGTTATGCCGACGAAGAGCTAAAAACATTTTTTATGTTTCTGCAAAGTTATATTTCACGTGTTTCACTATCCCACACAGTATTAACACATGTCAATTTTGAAAACCGTATTAAAAACCGTATTATCTTCTTGGCAGTCGAATACTAGCAAAAGTTTTTAAAAATTTTCATAAAATGATAGATTTCGTCTAATTAGGGTTGACTTTACTTTTTTTATTTTTTATTATTTTTTTACCTTTGGAAATATACTTTTTAATCCACCTTTTTTACAGCACCAAATAGAATAAATTACTTTGTTTGTATGTAACAAACATAAAACATATGTTTTCGTAATACATTTAGAATACGGTGTATCACCTTATACGCCATGTTTATTTGATTTCAGAAATTATAATGTGTACACTTTCGTATTAATGAGGCGTTCGACTGTGTGGGGTAGTGAAAGAAGTCTTTTAGTATATTAACGTATTTCAAACGCTTAAGAATCGAAAACGAGTCACTTTATGAATTAGCCTTACGTAAGCTCTAAAATCACTCAAGGCGAATTAATACAACTCGGTTAACAATGTTTATTTGCGATTTTGACTTGGCGCCATTTTAAACAAGAAGGCAATTTAATCTGTCTATGATTTCACATTAAAAATTGTTTTTTATTTTTTAAAATTATAATATGGAGAAAAATTTAAAAAAAGCAATTCGAGATCGACAGAAGCGTCTAAAACCGAAAGAATGTCAAAAATATGTCCGTATCGTCATAGATACACATATATTGTCTACCTGTGGTGCAAATTTTTTTACGGAGCTGACTAGCGCTACAGGAGAAATAAAATATCTGGTGAGAAGTCTGTTAGTTAAGGATTGTATTCTTTGGGAACGTCGTAAAAGTCAATTAGAATTAAAAAGTGAGGAAGAGAATGGCGAAACCGAAGTTTGGTCTATGGAACATCAAGTTGTGAAAATTTTAACTCATCCTGAACTAGTTCAAATGGTGAAATCAGGCACATTGCACACAATAGCAGACAGTTTTAACAAATACTATGCAAATATGCAACATATTGTTTTATTTATTCGTAACAATGAAAAATTAACACCTGCAATATCTTCCTCACTTATTGAACTCCAAATTATGCATGAATTAAAAATTTTACAAGTGGGACCTTCCACTAAGGAATTGGTTAATCAAATCAAATGCTTGACAAAGTCTATTGCGCAGATTCCGTATAAAATGCAACTATCAGAAATTCAAGGATCATTTAAAAAATTTCTGGCTAATGACAAAAAACAGTGTGTTCGCGTAGAAGGTAGTAATGGATTTACGCGTTTATGGCAGCAACACTTAAACAGGTTGCCTTTGGTTACTCTGGAAATTGCTGAAACACTTATTTGTAAATATTCATGTCCGAAAAAACTTATTCATGACCTGAAAAATAATCCAAATGCCATCAAGGAAATTTCTGAATTGAAAATAAGACGTTCGGGTCCAGTTGCTCTGCAGACCGATCGTCGCATTGGGAAAGTACTTTCAAATAAAATATATACTCTTTATAATTCAACGGATCCAACTACATTATTTTAATTGGTTATATTTTTGATTTATATAAAAAATTATGTTATAAATTATGGGCTCCTATTTGTAGAATGTTTATAGGCGATATTTCACCACATTTCATATTTAGCTCGAAAACTTAAAGCTCAGTTAACACCATAATTCAAGAATATTATAAAATTTCTTTACGGAAATAATTGATATTTTGGGGCACACTGTTGAAATAATTTAAATTATGCTTATATTATCAAGATATTAAATAAAGACTAGATACTAATTTAATAATTATGCCATATTTAAATAAAATTTAAGTATTACAAATTAAACAAGATTCTTAATCGTACATATATAAAAATGTAACACCTAACAATTGAAGACAATAAATTTAGTTACTTAAGAATATAATATCATTTTATTTGTATACCATATTTTATAGCGTAGCCAAAATGCGGGTAAACCCAAGACACGCTGACACTATAGTTTGCCCAACACCCCAAACCATGGCATAAATTGGTGACATAGGCAAACTAGATGCGCGATGTACAAACGCAATAACTGCGCTGCTGATAATACCACTTAAAGCAGGAGATAAGAATCCCATTACCAGTATCAATATAGAAAAGAAACGACCAAATTTATGCTTTCGTAATGTAACAAATGCCACTAGTGCGGCGCAGGTATGTATACAAATTGAAGAGAACAAAGCCCATAAAAATATATGATAACACATTTCCCTAAAATTATCCAACTTAGCCTGTGATCGAAGGCCCACAACATCAGCAATTGTGTCCAGCTCATCGCTATCTTCTAGATAAGGCAACATAACAAAAACTGCAAGGGTATGTGGCCAACTGACGAAAGCAGTAGAAGCGTAATATAATTACAACTGTTTTACGCTTAAGATTGACGATGTTAGAAAACCAATAGCTGTTATAACTAGAATGTTCAAGCTGGTGAATTGTAGGATTATAGTTGACCTGCATTCAAAGTTATCACAAAATTTCAAAGATTTCGTGGGAATGTAAGTCAGTCAAAGGTTGCATTATGGAGTAAACAAAAAAATATATATTTATATATGTAAATATTTATGTAAATACCTTTGGCTAGCTCTTAACTTAGTCAAATATTCCGTGTTATAAATATCATATTTCTTCTATTAATGAATATTGGAATAGTGTTAATATTGTTATACTACATTCCTTGTAAAATTTGTGTTATGCATCAACACTCTTAGTACAGGGTATACCAGAATTAAAAATTAACACGTCGCAAAAACAAATCCTTTTCAAGGAAAATATATATTTATAATTATATTTTGTTTATCTTTTTTAATTTACGAAGAGAATGCTTAAAGCGATTTTACTTCACAGGGTAACACATACTTTGTGGTAAATGTTTACACAAGGTGACTTCTATATAATATTATTAACACAGCAGATGGGAGTTTTTCTTTGTTAATACAGTACAATGACCATTTAGTTTGTTTATAATATTTTTGATAATGTTCAGTAATGGAAAGACGTGACATATTTGGTAGAAAAAAATAGAGTGTGTATATAAGGATAAAGAGAAACAATCAAGTAAACATGCAGGGCTACACAAATTGAAGAATAGAGACCGGCTAACGTTAAAAGCAAAGTTACAAATTCACTGCAAAATAATGACGCGAGAGAATAACATTTGCATTCATTAAGTTAGTTTAATTTAGCAGTGTGCATACCCTGTTGCTTTGTAGAACTGGTTCGTTTACGAACTACTCAACTCAATTGTTTATTATTTTAAAGGAAATGAGAATAATTTAAACTGAAACATTAATCCAGCAAATACTACAATACAAATTGGTATACATAATGATTAAAGCTATTTTAGTGTTTAATAATCATGGTAAACCACGCCTTTCCAAGTTCTATCAATATTTTGTAAGTGGAATCTAACTCAAAAGTTCAACTTATTGATTTTATGATATATATATAAATATATATATATGTATCAAAATATGTTAATAAATATTTTGCAGAATGAAGATATGCAACAGCAGATAATTAAAGAGACATTCCAATTGGTATCCAAAAGAGATGACAATGTGTGTAATTTTTTGGAAGGTGGCAGGTGGGTGAAACCAATCACAAATATTTTGTTACCTTAATATTAACGATTTTGCAGTTTGATTGGTGGCTCCGACTACAAATTAATTTATCGCCATTATGCCACGCTATATTTTGTATTTTGTGTGGACTCTTCTGAAAGTGAATTGGGTATTTTAGATTTAATTCAAGTTTTTGTAGAAGCTCTCGATAAGTGTTTCGAAAATGTGTGTGAGTTAGATTTAATTTTCCATGCTGATGCAGTGCATCATATACTATCTGAACTAGTAATGGGTGGTATGGTATTGCAGACAAACATGTCAGATATTATGGAAAGAATTGAGGAGCAAAATAAACTTGTCAAACAAGAAGCCGGTATATCGGCAGCCCCAGCAAGAGCCGTAAGCGCTGTAAAGAGCATGAATATTCCCCAGCAGATTAAAGATATAAAACTTCCCGACTTGCCGCAAGCTATAAAGGACTTAAAATTCTGACCAGCACAAGGTTCGAATTCGGCCTTTATTGATAATTTCATGTTACAGCGTGTCACTTCCCCTTCATCTATAAATTCCTCATCAACAATCGGTTCTTTTGCTGCATATGCATTTAACAGTTCCGACAACTCTAGTAGATACAATTCTAACTCTTCCGAACTTGCCACAAAGAACATACACACGCCATCAGTTAGTCAGTTTTTAAATCAAAGTATTTATGAACCAATAGGTGATGATAATTATTCCAATATTTCCAATTTTTCGAATGTTGAACGAGTTGCTTCAGCTTTTAACTACGACTACTATCAGTCTCAAACATGTATGGATCCAGAGACATGCAATTCGTTTGAATCCAACAATATGTTTAACCGAGAGAAAAGCAATGAAAAAAATTTAGCAGACGTTGCAGAAGCGCACGAACAAAGTTTGAAATTATTTCGGGAGTCGTTTAATTTGGATGGAAGCAAACCACAGCTGGAGAATAATTTAAGGAAAAAGCATAAAAAATCAAAACGTTACAATAATCAGTGAAATAATTTGGAGTATAATACAAAGTAACTAAAGGGGGGAATGTTGGTATTGGGATCATTGTCTATAGTTAGTTTAAAACGTTCAATAAACGTATCTCTTATAAAATGTGTACATGCATACATACATATTATTAACATCCTAAAACGAAAATCATCAATTATTTTTAATGTTACATATGAATGTGTATATTAAGTAATGCTTCCGTGTTCTGGTATTTTAACAATACGTTAATACGGAACTAGTAAAAATTTTAAAGTAATGACTTGAAATTATAATAAATAATTCGTATTCAGATGCTACTATTAAAACTGCAAATAAGATGCTACAGCAGTTGCAGCTATCTCTAGCGCACCGAATCGTTGCTTAATAGGGAACTACATAACCAGATGTGGTTGTAGGAAATAGGTTTTTAGGCTGTTCAATAGTATGCTTGATTCCCCAGCTCTGCATAGACGAATCAAAAAACTATTTTAAACATCTCATACATGGAGCAGTAATTTTTGAACTGCAATTGCTTAATTAATTATTATGCCCGTAAAAACTTTTTACTATTTATAAATCAATAATCTAGTTGTGTCACATTCAAACATATTTTTGATTTGAATCATAGTAAGCCCAACCCTGATGACCGCAACACCTGCGATATACGTCAACAATGTAAAACACCGTCTTCCTTTGTGCATTCTTGCCAATGAGCAATTGCTAGTTGTCGAAGGCTGTAAAGCATTTTAACCGATTTTACAGACATCTTTCTTATAACAGCTCAACTATTTGAATTAAGATCTCTAGCACTAAATAATAATAAATATGCTAGGTTAGATTTCTTAATATACAAAAACGAAATCAATAATTTATTTACAGAGATTTTTATCCTTAAATATTAATTATGAAGATCTTAAAGTTATGCCTCTATTATGGTTCACAACAGTTGCAAATTTGATGTTCTATTTTTGAAATTGCGATTATGGTTTACAACAGTTGTTTTTAAGTGTTGTAGTCAAATGCATTTTTTGAAGAACAACCCCATGAAATACACAGCATCTGGATGTTGTAAACCATAATCAGAAAAAGTGTAAGTGTTGTGATGTCTGCTCTACAACGCAACACTTAGGTGTTGTGAACCATAATAGTGGCAATAGTTTTGTAAATAAGAGCTGGCTCGCTACTCAAACAGGTTTAGGGTTGTTATAGTTACATAATTGTATAACCAAAGCAGTTCTGAATTTTTATACATATTGCACAATAATTCTATTTTTAAGAAATACTTATATTACTACCTCGTTTCTCAGAGACCGCAAGAACCATTAATAGAGGAAAATTTACTTCTATGTCTTAAAACTACATAAATCATGTATAAATTGTAGCATTTCAACTTTAATGTTTTTTTAGTATTGAAAATTAAAAATGATTGATCTTAAACGGCCTATTGCTAGTAAAAATAAAAAATTAATACAATAATTTGCAGTTAATATATGTGAAAGCACAGTAAAAATGTATTAATATATATATATATATATATATATACAGTATATATATATATATATATATATATATATATATATATATATATATATATATATATATATATATATATATATATATATATATGTATAATAATACATATAAATATATATTGTTAAATATATTTTTTTCACTTGGATACGTCTAAATAAATTCCAGCATAAAGATAATTTGGGAAGACCGAAATTGTTTGTTTTTTACAAAAATTTCGGATTAATCAGAATTAAATTACATATTTTTATGGTAAGTTAGATACATTAATTCCTTTTAGCAAATCATCTTATTTTGGAATGAGTTTTCAGGTGCTTTTTCAAATGATCGCTTCGCATGAAACGCTTATCACATTGATTACAAGCGAATGGTTTTTCTCCAGTGTGTGTACGCATATGGCGATTGAGGTCATCCTGACGTTTGAAATTTTTTGCACAATTACCACAAGGAAATGGCCTTGTAGGATCGTAAACACTGTCCTCCATTTGACGTAATTTTTCTTTTAAAAGTTTCGTGTCTTCAGTTAAAACAACTGTAGATTGGCTTGGTTGCTTTTGAGTCAGCGGCGGCAAATTAGCTTCAGGCATAATGTCATCATCGTTAGGTTCATCTGATACCTCAGCAAATTCACTGATAACTGACTGGTCCAGTGGTTCAGGTTTAACATGTACATTACATTTGTCATCTAAACTATTTATTAGTTGTTGTGCCGGTGACATTCCATAAACATCAATGTTTGGCTCGGGTATTACTTTCATAAACGAATTGATATATTCTGTTTGCTTTAGTTTCATCATAGTCCTCACAAAGTGGAATTCTTTTGAATTTGTGTTGTCATTCACAGTTATTGGCGCTACTGTAGAAAGCGTTTTTGAAACACTTTGTGATACCTTTGTGTCGAGTTTCGTTTTTTTTGCTCCATTGCTTGCTGCCAACTGTTTACTGTGTGTTGCTAAATGTTTTGTTAAGTGATCACTTCTCGAAAATTTCTTTGTACATTGTATACATTCAAAAGGTTTTTCACCTGTATGAGTTCTTATGTGGCGGTTAAGTTCATCCGATCTTGTGAAACCCTTTCCACAGCCGTGCTCTTTGCATACGAAGGGTTTAATTCCAGTATGCCATGTTAGATGAGATCTTAGGTGAGAGCTTTTACCATAACTTTTAGTGCAGCTTTCATATGGGCATGCATAACGCCTTTTATTATCAGTAGACCCATTTTGTATAGCAATTAATTTGCTAGCTGGGGCTAGTGTAATTTTTGGTGCATGGTTACAGGGTTTTCTCAGTTGTTCTGAAGTTAAAACTGTATTTTCTTCAAGTTCCACGTCAGGCTGTCTGTCATCAATATCGACCGGTGGCTCTACTTTGATATTGAAATCAGGTTGAAAAGTAGTATGGGTGACACTCAACATGCTAAAGTTATGCTCGCTCCCACCATTTGAAATATTTTCCGGATGTGTTGGATTGTTTGACTCAAATTTTATTAGCGGAGTATTCCGCTTGCCATCAGTAAATTTACCCCCTACATATTCCGTTTTATTTTCAGTGAACACACCCTGCTCTATTTTTATCGAAATACCAGTATCCTCTAACGTTAACGTATTCATTTCCAAGATATACAAATTAATTGAACTTAATACAAAAGAAATCTTTAGTTATGCGCACAATAGCTTTGTTAAAAATGTATATAAATACAGTTATCAGAAAAACATTTCATTAGCTTTCAAATATTTAATTTTACGCCTTCGTTTTTGTAATTTTCAGTGGGCGTTCCCTAAGTTGTAGAGTTTGTGATAGAACACTTACAATTACAGGAACAAATTCTCTCGAAATATGCTTATAATAATTTAATACATTCGACCAATATTTTTCTTTTGCAGCTTTTATTTACAAATTTAATTTTTTGAGAATTTCTACTACTTTTGAACATAAAGTTTTTGTTATAGACTTTTTTTCTCGTAACTATTTTACAACTTATGTTTTGTGTCTATAATTTACTTTGGTCAGATTCAATACCTCTCAATATTAATTTTATGCAACTCTACAACACACAAAAAAAGAAGAACGCCCACAAGGTATTTATGAAGTTATGAAAGTTTATAACTACGAATAGAAAAAAAGCCATAATGTCAAACGGAAAGTAAAAAACAATGGCGCAGAGTTTTAAATCACATTTGACAACTTGATGAGAAAACGTAACAGTAATAAGTATGACAGATGGTATTGATTAGACATGGGCGTATCACTCGTATGAACATACACCTTCACTTTCTAATTAAGGTTAAAACAAGGCGAATTTATATATTTGCGCTTTATAGAAGCGTTATATTAGAAAGCAAAGTGATAAATACAACGAATTAAATAGATTCGCCATGGGATGTTATGATTTGCAGCTTGTACAAGACGAATTCAAATCGGATTGAGCTTGTAAAAAATATATGTATTTTATTTGTGTAAAATTAGCTCTACCGTTAAAAGTTTTTCATAAACACGGTTGATACCGTACTGAAATAAAGTCAATTAATTTTGACAATTTTGTGTCTTGTGTGTATTTGTTTATATTGTTTAACATGGCTGCCATCTTGGGATAGAATAAGAGTTTGTGTTCACCCTGCGCATTGGTGTTTATCGGTTTTTTAGCGGTTCTTTAGCGTGTTGATCATAATTGTTGAGTCCATTTTACATTTTTACATAGTTTAATGTGATTATTCCCCAAATCGGAGTTGTTCTGTAATTAAATTTCATTAATATATAAGCTTTAAAGGTAATTGGTTTGTTTGAGTGTTTCCCGTTTGTTAACTTTTAAACAAAACATTTGTGTTATCGTTGTTAGATTGTTATAATGGATGCCATTCCTGATGATATGTGGTCACCTTTTAAGCAGATGTATAAAATCATCGAAAGGACTATTGCTTGTCCTAGAGAAGACTTATTGGCAAACTTGGAGATGTGTTTAAAAAGAAATAGGCAGTTTTTCGTAAATCTTTTAAAAAATCCGCCAAGAAGTGATAGAAATCGCAAAGAACTTCAAAAACATGTTACACAGGGAATCCCAATTACTGCTAACAGCCGAACTCTCGTTCTGTCCAAAGATCTCGTTGATGAATGTTTCATTATTTCAGACATGTTTGATTTAGATGAGTATTTGGCTTTGGAGCTACTTTGTACAGCACAGCATCAACTAAACCAGTACCCAGAACTTCCACGTGGCTTAATTGCTATACTTTTATACTATGATGGACGCAAAGCTGTAGCTAATTCTCTAAGAGACTTGTTTCAAATTGTGAGTGGTGTATCATGGATTTCCGAAGTGCCAAAAGAGTTGATTTCAATAGCATCTTCGTTCTCACAATCTCTTGTTGACGATTCAAATATATTGGAAAGGCTTGTGGATCTTTTAAATGAAATGGATATAACAAATGAAATGTTACTTTTGACAAAAAATAGAGCTGTAGGATCGAATAAGCACAGAAATCAAGTAGCTGAACTTTTTGAAGAAATCCGAATGTCTTTAGCCATGGCATTATTCAATTGGTCTGCTCAAAGGAGTTTACCAAAGTCAATAGTTATCAAATTGTTAACAAATCTATCCAAATATAAATCAAGTGAATCCACCGGTATTATTGATGATACAACTTTAACGATGGTAATGACTGTAGTTTATTCATATGACACCAATATTTTACAAAAGCAAGATGATAATCGTTTAATAAATAATTTAAATATTATTAAAGATAATGAGTTTGTACAACAGTTATACATGGCGTTAGTGAGTGACAAAAGCATAGAAAGCAATAACGACGGCATAAAAAGTTTTATTAAATTTTCTTTTGGGCTAGCCATCTCCGGCTTACGTCATGCATCGCAGTATATACAAAACTCTACGTCTGTAGTAACCGATTATGATGAACAACTTGTCGATGATGCCATATGCTGCAACGTTTTCAAGTATATTTATAATTCCGTATTAATAAAGGACATAATTTATAAAAATCAGTTCTTTTATCGACGTATTCATATGATATTTACGGATTTTATTGATTTTATGCATTCAAAAGTAACTGAATTAAGAGGTCGAGCAGACGAGACAGCGAAAACCATTCTCAGTTTTGCAAAGGAAGGCTTAGAACCACCTAGTAATTTAGACTACAACTTTGAGATGTTGCTGTTATGTATTGGAGAATTTTATAAAAATAATAAAGCAGGGCTTGGCCTATGTGTTGAATATTGGGGACCGTTGGAGGCGGCTGCAAGCTGTGTTACGACTACGCGATCTGTTTCCCTGTTTAAATTTATAAGATTAGCCGGAGAACTGTTGCCAGCAACCCTTTTTGTTCCTTACTTGAAAATGATAGCGGGATTAGCCAGCTGTGAAAGATCTGCCAGATGCACTTTTAACCTTTTAAAGCAAGCTTCAGGACTAACTGGAAGTACAGCCTTGTCTTGGGAACATTTTTTCTCTAGTTTGTCTAGGTATTTTACAAATTTAAAACAGGAATGCTACGCAACAAGTGACACTATATACCGTAACCGTATTTCGAGTCGCAATATTAATCCAGATGAAATTGACGGTCTGATAGCGGTGTTAGGAGTGATAAAAGCTGTTACAACGTATGATGATGTTGCCCGTATTGCTATATGTGAACATCCAAGCTGGAATCCTTTATATACCCTAATGGGACTATTAAGCTGTTCTGTACCACTGCAACTGAAGGCTGAAATATTGCGAACTCTATCATCACTAGCGCAATCAAAAGAAACTGCTTCGCTTTTATGGGAAAATTTGGAAGCTTTGCAAATAATTGCAACAATGCCATCACACATGCAATATGAGATATGCAACTTAGAAGTAGAAATCGAACAAAACGAATGCCGTCTTGAAAGGTATCCTTTAACAGAGGGTATATTAGATTTATTGTATTCACTGATTACAACTGTAATACCAAGGAACCTGGGTAATGGATCAAGAAAGCCAGGCTTTGAACCATATTTAAAATTTATAATAAATGGAATATTTTTGAAATTCTACAACAGAACATACAAAGAACAATCGGAAAAATGGATAATTGGGTCGAAATGTGTAAAAATAATCCACTACTTATTGGACATATATACTATTAATCCAAAGGATTTTAATGAGTCCTATGATAACGTGCCTTCTCCTGGGTTCTTCATAATGCTTCAGTTACATACCAAGTCGGATTTACTACGTCTAATATTGCAAATTATTGACGATTCTCGAATGCAATTAGATGATTGTAAAAAGATTAAAGGAAAACACTATTTAGAAGAATGTGCATTATATTGCCTAAAGATAATAAAATTAGGATTAAAGCAACAGGATATATATTTTGATGCTCATTCAAATGCTAATAGTGCATTTCTTCTCTCAGGCCTTAGTAAGATACTTTTAGATATTAACCCCCGCAGCAAAATACCAGATCACATATTAAATTCGACATACTTTTTAACATATTTCAATTGGCTACCTTATCACTCTCTGGAAGCTATTAAAATCCTACATATGATATCTAAACAACCTTATGCAAATTCCCAAATCGTTGGCATATTTACCCAAAACGAGAATACAAAAACTATTATTCGCCAGGCTTTCGTTGAGTGCTTAGAAAGTGAATATTTACCATTGAAAAGTGAATGCAATGAAGGATATGTTGATGACTCCAATGAGATTCCTAAAATTAAATTAGAAGTGAAGGAAGCCATAATACGCTTAATAAAAACTTGTCTCTGCCAGAATACACCTAACCTTGGGCAATTTTTAATGGGATTTGAACATTTAAAAAATCTTCAAACTACTAAGGGGCAACGGCACGGAATTCTCGAATTTGGCATAAATTGTACAAAATCCATAGTGTCTCTGCTTGAGAATCATTTAGAGATGAAAACGAACCATATTTCTACTGATGTTGATGTTGAAAGAGCAATTCAGCATTCTTTTGAACTGCTCCACACGGTATGCGCCAATCCCAGAACATCTGATCAAGTCCTGCGTTATTTACGAACAAGAAATGATTTTCTTTGTCGGTATTTGATGCTATCGCCGTCGTTAAAAATGGAAAATTCACAGGAAATAAATCAAATGAGCAATTTATTAAAATGTGTGGCTATCGAATTAAAAATAACAGCTTCGAACTGTCAGCTCAGTAGATTTCAACATATATGTGAAATATTTTTGGGAATAAACGCGAAACATAAACAAGAATCTGCTGTAGAGCTCACACACTTTTACGCGGATAACAATTTCGATACTGGCAAACATCTTTCTTCTGGAATGAAGAGCAATATATTATGCGAACTATTAAACAGAATTGACTTGGATCTGCAAGTGCTTTCGACGCCCCAATGGGAATTTTTCGATCGCGGCCTAATTGAACAAATATTAAAAGAGTGTGAATACAGAACTGAAGATGGGCACATGTTAATTGATTTGAAAAAAATGCACCAAATACTTCATGGGGAATTAAAAATGGTTCAAAGTACTATAGCAAGCGGACAACGCCGAATTATATTACAAGAAATCGAATCAGTTTTATTGTATGCCCTTAAAGTGAATGAACAGCGGAATAAACGTTTTTCCACTGTCAAATTTGTAGAGTCTTGGGGCTACGTGACAGAAATACTTTTTAGCTACGTAACAAGCGGCGCCTTTCCTACAGATAAAAAGCAAGAGCTAATAATTGAAATATTACAAAGATTATTAACAAAAGTGGCCCCCAATCAAATAATTCTGGAAATCTCTGTCATAATATCCGGAACGATATTGTTACTTCTCGTAAATTTACGTTGCTGTTTTAAGAAAATTAAAGAAAATGATTTTAAATCAATAGATGTCGCCGATGCGGAAATTGGGCAAACGCAGTCATCTAAATCAAACACTCTGAACCTTAAATGTATTTTGAAGTATATACTGGAATGGATAATTGTAAGTGGCGTAGCCTCACAAAAATTGCGTATAAATTTGTACGCATCCTTACTAAATTGCCTCAAAATAATCAAAGATCAAAGTTTTAAAAAGTCTGCAGATAAAAATATTAATCAAAACTATAATACACGCTTAGATAAATCGAATGGCTATGATATCTCGTTATTTGATTCGAGCTATATACGTATGGCAGTTGAAGTTATTTTGCAATTTGGCGAAAAGTTGATTGATATCATATGTCATGATTGTGTTGCCGGCCATGAAATCTGCAAAATGTCTGCTTTAGGATGTATAGACGTACTTTTAGATATAGACACGATGTCCGGAATCATGAATTTCCTATCAAATCATGGATATCTGGCTCACATACTGGATAGCTTAGCAAAATCGGATGAAGAACTTTGCAACACTCTATCAAATATACCTGAGAATATGAAATATATTTACGTATATGAATCGAAAATGTCGATGTTACTTCGCTTAGCTAGCACGCATGCAGGAGCTGAACTACTACTTTCGAATAAAGTATTGGATGTGTTGTCTGGTATGCGCGTATTTGATATGCATCCTGACTTAAAACGTACAAAACAGTGGCACCAAAGTGAGATGCTAGAGTTTGTACCAAATGTTGAAACACGTTATAGGCAGATATTGTTTCCCGCACTTAATTTATGTGACTGTCTTGTAACAACTCTGGGAACTGAAAATTATTCGGTTATATCGCAAGTAATGCACTTTTTGCTTTCCCATTGTGACATGATTGAAGTAGTATTAAGATCCGGATCACCATTTTCCGACCTTGGCTTATTGGAAGAATTATCCTTCATAACAGGCATCGTAGCGAGAACTTTTAGTCAGGAAGCATTCGCAATAAGAAACTCAGAGTTAATTGGAGATATTGGCGTCAATATTTATCGTATAAAGAAACTGATGTTATCGCTCTATTTACGATTCACTGTCAATGACATAAACTTCAAAGAGATTCTAAAATCTGGTCATAATTTATACGACGATGGCAATGAAAGTTCATCTGTTCATATTACATATTTTTTGCAAGTAGCTGCTAATTTAAATTTGTTTTGTAGAAACGTTGTAACTAACAATTCAGTTGATCACAGAACTAATGGACTTTTGTTTTCACCGACCATCAATGAGGGCGTGCACATAGAGGAAAAACGAAACAGTACATTTCATCATCAGTACAATCTTGGCATTATTATAAATCAATTAAGAGGATCGGTTGAATATTATCATTCTCAAAAATCCATTCTAGACGGTCTACATAGACAGAGATCTGTTCTTATTCACACCAGCTTCGATTCATCAGCTAATGAAAAGTATTTGCAGATAACTAAACAATACGAAGACAAAAAAATTCAATTATCTCTATGTGTTTTCGTAATCGAACAATGTTTATATCTTCTATGGAGCCATCTCGACTATTATATGAGGTATGTTTCATCAAATGATCACGACATTGTTCTCTTGTATACTGAAAATCGAAATGGCGATGGTACTACGAACAGTTTCAATTTTACCAACGAAGAATTAATTGTTTTAAAAAAGGCTCTTATATCTGTTTTCAACGAAACATTTTCAAAGAAACTATGTTCAATTATAGATGAGGGTCAAGAGTTGGAAACCGATTTTAATAACGCTCTTTTACGACGAATCCAATCCATAATACAATTTTTTCCTATAAAATAAGAAGCGTAAATTGTAATTTTGAGACCGGACGCAATGTCAGATCTTGAAACACGGCCAATTGTTTTTAATAAAATTTGTAATTGTAAATGAAATAAGACAGTAAAACAATTTTTTTCAATTGCTCCAGTAAGGCTGCCAACACACGTCGCTGAAGTCAACAGCTAACATGCAATCTACACCGTATATTGTATATATGTTATATATTTTCACTTTTTTTTGGATTTTAGATTGTTTTCTATAAAAACATTTTCTATCTTATTTTTATTTTCAATATTTTGCTATCGCTATAGGTAACTTCTTCAGCAAAATATTAACTTTAGCAAAAAATTAAAATAGAAATATTACAAAAAAAATTTTCTATTACATTTAACTCAAGAAATAAAAATATTTTTACATACAAATGTGTAACTACATATCTATAAGAACCGGCTACATTTAATATGTCTGCCTTATAGTTAATTCTTTGAGTAGTTGATTCTTCAAAGATATGCAACATTTTTAACATATGTATATCTGCTTTTTTATATTACTCTCCCTATCTCAAATGGTTGTGTTATTAAAATCAAGGTAATGATTATTTACAAAAACTAAATGCTACTAAGATCGCAGCAGATGCGATGTCGACCAAAAAATGATTTGTTATAATTATACCAAGACGACATACTACTGCAGAAAAAAATAGAAAATACAATTTTAACTGTCTCAGATTAAAACTTAAAAAAATTTGAGATTGAACTACGAAAATAAATTTATGATTTGCATCAATTACCAAAATACAACATTCCCAAGCTTCCAAATGATATTTCTAGCAACTTGATAAAAAAAAGTAAACGACTTTATATGTATATTATCTTATATATTTGGAAAACAAAAATTTGCGATATTTGGTAACGAAATTTAGTGATATTAGTGGTTTTTTTTTTAGTGATATTAGCGCTTTTTAGTGTCAAGCTCTGCAAAAAACCATTTATATATTTTTTAATGCTGAACTTGAGTTTAATATTACTTTTTCCCGTCCTCATTATGTTTTAGAATAGATATCTTATATATTTGCAGAACAAAAATTTTTGATTTTCATAAGATAAAAAAACGACATCATTGTTGTTTAATTTTTTAGGGTTACGCGATTTGAAGTTCTGCTGACATGTACTAACTAGAAAAATTATAACACTGAAAGAAGAGTGAATAGTTAGGAAAGGCTTATTAAATTAAAACCAAATGTCTAAGGAAAATGTCATTTCCATTTAACGTCTGTGAAGAATATAAAGTAGGGTGCGAGTATCTGAATATAATCTATACTGCACTAGTTACAAATGCAACCATGTGAGTAACATAATTGACATTTGCTTTTATTCTTGCTTCGCAGAGAATTTAACGAAACAAGGGAAAAAATCAAACAGTTCAACGAAACCCGCCCAGCAAATATAAGTATTCGGTCGGGAGAACCTACGTGTAACGATTGGAAGCGTTTTGTGCATTTTGTTAAGTGATTAATGGTGAATAAATTTTTCCTAACATATAAAATCTTGTTCAAGATTCATCACAAAATAATAAATTAAATGTACAAATAATATTTATAAAAATTAAAATATTAGTTGTTCAAAATTTGAGTTTACAAGTAATAGTGGCCACCATATATTAAAATTATTTCTAACAAAAAAAAAAAAAAAAAAAAAGACGTTTAAGAAATATTTATCCTTTCAAATCTTATTAAGGCCTTAATTATTAAAAAGTGTATGTATGTTGCCTAATGTATGCAATAATCGTGTTAAAGTTTAGTTAAAAACTGTTAAAGAATGCACAAATCATAAAAATGTTAAGAAATTATTTTGTTGAAAGCGGCTACTTGAAACTAACATCCACAAACACAAATGCACTTAACGAAGATTTACGTGCCGCGACATAAAACGATTCATAAATAAGAAAAAAATTGCCGTACTAGATTTTGTATTTCTTCGGCCTTGCTCAATTTTTTACAAAAATACCCGCTCTCTTAACTTGACTCACTCAGTCTTAAAACTACAGATTGGCAGGTCGGTCGTTTAATTGGTCTTGCAGAAGTTTGTTTTTAATAAATTTACTTTGTTTTATAACCATTAATAAACAAATGAACTTGTTATTTTAAATTAACTTAGAAAAGTGCGTAAAAAATCGGTTTTTGAATAAAAATAAAAGTGTTGAAAATAATACAATAAGCAATTCGTTTTCCTTTACGTAAATTTTTATTTATAATAAATGCAGTTGCCGCTTTCAATTAAATACAATGTGTAAATTCAAGAGATTGTAGAAAACTTTATTACAAAGAAAAATTTTAGTTTCTTCGTGTAGAAATTTGCTTGCGTTATCATTTTTAGTTTCTGCCGACAAATGCATGCAAAAAGTGACATGTCAAAAATTTGTGTTACAAAAAGAGATAAAAAAAGTTATTTTTTTACACACTCCTTCTGCCGTTTTGTTTTTCGCAATTAGCATTGCCAGCATCAAATTTTTCTTTCAAATATTTTCGGTCTTATTTTCTATTTGTTTTTAGAATTTAGATTAGACAACGAATTTTTTGATACATAATTATTTTTACTTTAACAAATTAAAAATTTATAAAAAAAAATACAAAATTTCATTGTTGTGTTATGAAAAATAGGTAAAAAAAAAATCATAATACTGTGTAAAAAGTGCTTTCTATCTGATAACATTTGTAAGTTAAAAGTTAACATAAAAATCTAAAACTAGTATCTAAAATGGCTGAGGAAGTAGATCGTAACGATCCTGAATTAAAATATCTTTCTGTTGAACGGAATCAGTTTAATGATCCGGCAACTCAAGCAGAATGGACACAAAAACGTTTGGTTTGGGTACCACATGAAAATCAGGTTAGTACCATTCTAAAGCTTAATTTGTATAAAACCTTCAAAAACCAAAAAAAACCGGTTTCTTAAGATTGTAAGGCTGAGAGTTTTTGGTAAATTCTTTTTTAATTCCAAAAAAAAAAAAAAAATTTACTCAAAGCAAATACACAGCCACATTCAATAAATGTTGTGACAAAGAAGAATTTAAACTTGTTGCCTCTTGTTGGTTTGGTTTTGTGTATGTTTGTGATAGCGCATATGCATATGTGTCTCATATGTATTTATTTGTTTGTATGTTTATATTTTTAAGCAGTGACTAATCAATGATTTTCGAAGTGTATTGAAAAATATTCTTACACTTCTTGCTAATTTGGGTTGCAATGATGTTTACTTACGTGATTTGGGCACGCATTTGTAACTATTTCACAAAATATACTGATATAGTATATTTATAGTCATTCGTTCCATAACATATAAGCTGTATATACTTATTAAAGAATAAATATTATGGGAGATATAAAAATGGATGCAGAACAATAGCACTTGAAACAATTATAAAGAATTAATTGCAATTAATAAATTAAAGTATTTTGAACTTCCAAAAAAAGAAGCTTTAAACAAGAAATTTACAAAATTTTATGGTTTAAAATAAGATGAACAAAAATTAAATAAATTTAATTTTTTTTTAAATAAAACCTATATTTTTTTTATAGTAAAATCAAAATGTCACTGTTATTTCTGAAATGGGTTAATGAATTGAAATACAAAATTCTAACACAGATTTCATATGAATTTTCTATAAATTTTGATTTTTGATACATCTAACCAATTTATAAAAAATGGTTGGAATTTAATATCCTTCGATCCTCATCAAAGTTGTATTTCTACGAATTGTAATAATTTATTGTTACTGCCCTTTACATAATTAGAGTATTCAATAATTTGTAGAGGATGTCTGGTACTGAATACCGAACAATTTAAGAAAACTGGTAAATAAAACAAAAATTATAGTTAAAAATGTATAAATTAATAAAAAATGCATGCATTTCAGCAATTGGAGATAATAAAAACATTAAAGAGATATTTTACCTTGTGCCACAAGGGAATGCTATAATCCGTTTAGTTTCATTTGCAAAATTTGTTTATATGGATATTTAAAAAAATGTTTGTTAATACTTCCTTTCTCAATAAATTTTATGCGAATTGAAAGCATTTGAATAGATTTTTGAAAAGCATATTTGTAGACCTCTCCAGTGATATATAACATGTAGTTATTTACTGCAATTAAATAATTTTTACAAAACTTATACCATTAAGCTCGAGAAAGTAGATCCTACGCACGTCTTGCAAAAAAGAAAGCAAATACTTTGAAAACTTTGGTCGCCTAGCAACTTCTTTTTGGATATGCCAATATAATTTAGGCTTTCAGTACACTTCACATGTAGTTCTACAAATGATTTGCCGTCTGTATTACACTTTGTAGTAAAATATGCAATGAGAGAAGTTTGCTCCAAAAGAAAGTCTTTATTCTTCACTGGTGGACGGATGGGTATACCATAATTATTAATTTTTTCTTTTTTACTTTTTGAATACTTACTAGAGCTCTTATTATGCGGGCCCGAATATCAATAAATATTTTATGTAAATATTTATATAGTTTGTTTTCTCATTATTTAATCAGAAACAAGATTTAAAATCGTGCCTTGTACCAGGTACCACAAACTTGTATGGGTGTAAATACAACACATATTTTATAATACTCTGCGCATGTACTTCACAAAAGACCACACAACTGCTGGTATTTTGTTGTTGGTACATGAGATTTTTGGTGTACATATTCAAAAAGGTTTTCTACCATACAGAGAGAGAGAGAGAGAGAGAGTTTAAAACAATCATGGTCAGTCGATCAAACGAAACTTGTGTAATCCTTTTGATTTAATTCATTGTTTTTTCTTACTGATCAACAGTTTTTGTATTAATCCACAATATTTATATTCACGCACTTTTTTTTTTTGCAAAAAACATTCTGAAAACAAATTTTATTAAGAAATATTACAAACGGGTGTAATGCATTGACGATGAACTAAAAATTACGTGCGCTGCGAGAATTCATTACAAACTGTTTTAATTGTTTCTATAATTGTATGGGTTGAAATTTATAAATATTTCTCTTTGTGGTTTTGTGAATACCACTTAATTACTTTTAAATACTCACGGTGGCGCTTAATCTAGACGAGTACTAATCAAATACTAAGCAGAAATTTTTTTTTGCTGGATTAAATATTAAATGCTGGTAATTAAATTTATCTATTAAAACAAAAAACAATTAGAATCCTTTTTACATTCATATTATTAAGTTTAATTACTTAATGTGCATATGGAAATCTTAGTTTTTATTAATTGGTTCAACATTGCGGTCGCAGCTTATGCAGTATGTATTTGTAAATATATTTTATACGTTTTTTAAGAAAATCATTTACTTAAGTAGCGCTGAAATGTTTAGAAGGGTTAGTAGTACAAAAGATAAATAGCACATTTCAAACTTATAAATGTTTGGGTAGACATTTTATAAATGGTTTTACTTTACTATATATTTTAGTTACATAATACGGGTAAATATAACATTTATAAATCTTTTGGTGCCTTTTTTCAATTACTTTGTAAATAAATAATTGAGAAATTAAGTTGAACAAAATTGAGGCAGGGAACAATAGGGCCATTCGCTATATTCCAAATTTCAATTTCTGTATGTATATCTAATGACTTCATTTCGGTTGTATTAAACATTTAAGTTTTGTTAACGTTGTAAGTACTCCTTCCCGGTTATTGTTGCATATCAATTCTTATTTTTTTTTTTTATTGAAAATGCTTTTTTTTTTTTAGAAATTTTATACATTTCTACTGGGTGGACCAAAAGTCACAATGGGGTTTAAAAATTTAATAAGTAATAAAAGTAATAAGTAATGATTTAAGTAATAAAATTCTATTATTCTTGTTCTTTGTTCAGTTGTAAATCCCTCCATTATTTATTCTCCAGATGTTATTTATATAATCTTAAAAAAAAAATAAAAAAAAAATAAACAAAAAAGTTCGTTTTTTTAAACCCCATTGTGACTTTTGGCCCACCCTGTATTATAAATGTTCCTAGTGGAAATTTGACTTTTAAAAATTTTGATGGAACTGCTAGTTTACTGTCCTAATTGATGTATTCTATCTTGTAGATTTATGCGAAAGCGAAACTGTGTTCTTAAAGTAAATGTATATGGATATTCGACTCCTTTTCATCTGAAACGTAACCGTACGTTGTAATGCTCATTCCCTTTTCATTTAACAGGTCCCTTGTGGGAAATGATTATTATTTCAATAACTTTTTTTTTACATACATACATACATTGTTGATTCTGTTACCTGTAATTCGCTGTCTGCTTCTTTACTTACCGTTAGTTTAACGCATTTTAAGTATAAAATAATGAAATACTAACCAAAAGCAAAATCGTGTACTTTCATTTTAAAATACTCCGCCTCCAATAATATGAATTTTGTCCGTATTTTACATACACACATGGGAGTATGTAACAGAAATATGCATTTTGGTTTTTTTTTTTTATAATGAAATTATGCATCCCGTGCAGTAGCGTCTGTTTCTTATTTGCATAAGATTTTATTTTTGGTATTGCGATTGTACTAATAAAAAAGGTCTTTCTGATTGTATGACAGTTTGTTATGTTGTTGCTGTAACATGTGTGGCATCCATTTTGCAAATTCTGCTTAAGAGATATTCTCCATTTTTTTAATAATCAAAAAAACAATTATGGCTTAGATTTATTTTTCTTTTCATTTGACTAGCTGTTGTGTCGTCATCATTTCGTTTTAAAATGTTCCACACAAATCCCAGTTTTATTATTATTATTTTTGTTTTTATTGCGGTTGCTTGGTTACACATGCGGTCTTTGTTTATGGATCTGTAGAGTGCACATATGCATTTGGATGTGTATGGATGGGCATGTAGGTAGGAAAAAATTTATAAAACAAGTTCAAGGCTCTCGAAATGAAATTCCTTCTAGTTAACGTTTCGGTGCATGAAAAGAAAATGAAGATATGGCGAAATCAGCGAAAGATAAATATTCCAAATATATACTGACACACACTATTGTAAACAATTGCAGAATTCTACTCATTTAAATTGTGGCATTCAATTGAACGGAATAGAAAAATTGCTTAGTTTATGTGGGTCGTGTGGGCATTGAGCGCGCGAAAAACTGTACGACTACCAGTAGTTGTTAATATTGTTAATGATGCTTTTTTCATTAATTTCTAAGATATTTTAAACGCAGAATGCTGTTGGTTGATAATTTGAGATATTGAATCAATTTGATAATGAACTTGCCCACATTATATATATATACAGTGTAACCCCGTGTAAGGTAAAAATCGAAAAGCGCAACAATCCTTTGCTTAACCAAACAAACCATTTTCTAAAAATAAGTATTTTGCAACAGCTTTTTCTACCTTTTACAATTTCGAAAAAAATTTAAAACTATTGGCTTTCGGTTAAATCAGTTCAAACTTGCATTTCTTGTAAAAATTATAATTCCAATCTATGTGAAAAATTAATTAATTATACTATTTTATGCAATCTTCTCTTTCTAAATTTTTTTTTTTATAAAAAATAAAGAAAAGAAGGTAAAAAACTTTTTAATGAAAAAAAGAGATTATAAATCAATTATTAAAAATTATGTTTACTATAATTTATTTGAATTTTGGAATTCTTGTTAGCATATTTTTTTTAAAAAGAAATTCCAAACATCAAAAAAATGTTCTTTTTTCTTCCGGTTTTTTATTTGCATTAGTTCTTATAAATTAACTTAATATTACTAGCGCAGTTTTCGTAACCGCTAGAAATTTCCATTGGTTGCATTAACCGAGGTTACACTGTATATGTAGTATTAGTTTGTTTAATCAAAATAAGATTTGCAGTATATGTGCTATAACATTTTCAATATTTTTATTAATATTTTTAATATTCTTAGTTAAATTGCGGTTCTGTTTGCAAAATATTTTTACGTATGAATTTCTACATTACTTTCAATATGTTCAATGAGATTTGGTTTGATTAGCGGGTTTTTATTAACACAGTGGGCCCCTATTTTGTGTGTTTCTCTGGTGTTGAAATAGTTTTTTCGAAGTTAGTTTGGTTGCAACAGCGGTTAATGGGTTTAGGGTGCGAACAGAGTAAGCGCTGATGCCGAGCTGGGCCGAGTCGAGCTTATTGACGCTTATTTTCATGCGAGAAGAACGTTTGTATGTAGTGAATGTGAGGATCAGCACTTAAATTCTGTTTATTTCATGTGTTTTGCTTTTATGTCAAAAAAAAGTATACATGAACAATGCAAACAAGCACGCTTTGAAACTGTCTTCTCGCACTTATCGGCTTTGCTCTCAGCTGTTGTCGGCGTTCATTGCTTTATACAAAAGCTTATTTATATTGACTTGTATGTAATCAGTTTTATCGCACTGACAATCCGGCTCGGCTTTCAGAGATTATTCTGTCTCATTAAGGCAACTACTTCAGAAATTCTTGCACAGTCCACCTAACGTCTTAGCACACGTTACCGTACTGCAGGGACTGGTCATTACTGTCTTTGTACATGAAAGACCTGTGTCGATGTCGAGCTGGTGATTCTTTTAGATCATGTAGTTTGCGCGTTGCCAAATACTTTTAATTTAATCTGTGAATTTTGGTTAGCAACTCTCCGATGTAATTCGCCTGTGGGCGGAAATCAGAATGTGTTATTTATTTTTTTTTATGCAAGAGATCTCTAACAATGACAAAAGGCCGAAAAATCATGACAACCAATTTTCTCATCGAGAAGTATAGGTCAGCATTGATCGATGTTTCCGACAATAGCAGTTAGCAAATTTAATAATAATTATGGCATGTGGTTTTTTCATATGTACAACAATAGATTTTAAATTATTAGAGGTTTATTAAAAAAATTCCCATACAAAATATGTATTTATGTTAATCGTGTTTGTAAACAAAATAAATTTTTATGAATAAGATAATTAGGATGTAAAATATATTTTTCCAAATATTTTTTGTCTGCTTGCAAACGTGAAAAAAATAGATTTTTTAAGTTGAATGATTTATATAAATTATCGCATTTACCAATATTTTTGTTTTTATTTTCAGGGCTTTGTCGCTGCCAGTATTAAACGTGAACATGGCGATGAAGTTGAAGTTGAGCTTACCGAAACCGGTAAACGTGTTATGGTTCTACGTGATGATATACAAAAGATGAACCCGCCTAAGTTCGACAAAGTCGAGGATATGGCAGAACTAACATGCCTCAATGAGGCATCTGTCTTGCACAATATTAAAGACAGATATTATTCGGGGTTGATTTATGTAAGTGTTTCTAAAATTATTTCCATTTGTTATGGTTATATCATAAGTATTCCTATAACTTTGTTCTTGGAACTCATACTGTTGGAAACTCTGAAGCAGTCAGCCAATGGTGATCAATTCATACTACATATCTACATTTTTATTTTCCTGCTTCATAATAATAATTTTCCTTAGAAATGGAGATTTTCGAAGACGAATTTCGAATGTTTTTGTCGTAGGCCCTTTGGGTACATTTTGAACGATTTTAGGAGATTTCAAACTTTTTCGAAACTGCCTAGGTTAATGTTACTGTAATTTTTTAACCTATATTTAATTTCAAATTCAACAGATACGTTAGGTTGTATTATTAGCACATTTATATTACATATATTTTTTACAATTGAGCCTTTTCGCGGTTTGTAACATTTGATAAAAGCTGAGATTCTAAACAGCACAAAACTTGGAATAACGTAGAATTTGAGAGATCAGTGCATTGCAAAAAGATTTAAAAATATTTTACATGTTATAGGATTTCATAAATCTGCAGCCATATGTGAATTGTGGAATAAATAGATAAATAATTTGATCAAAACTTTATAATCTACCTCAAAATGTAACAGTCAATAGGTAGTGGATGGAATTTAGAAGAAAATATCCATTCCGGCGACATTCCAGCAAACCTATCTAAGTATGTTATAATATTTTTGATGATCTGCTTCTGCTTCGAAAGAACAACCATATACACCTGAAGAAAGAGGAAATAGATCTAAAATAAATCAAGCCACTCCTGTCGTTCTGATTTTACAGTTGAGTTGAAGCCTCATAGTGTAAATGTGGATACATTTTCCGCAATTAGGAAAAAGAGATCACTTTAGTGGAAATAGTAACAAAAAATTAAACTGTATTACCACCTCAATTAATTACAATAATTACAAAAAATGATGTCCTGATTAATTAAAGTTATATCCTTTTATGAAATGTATAGGCTGCAAAAAATTTAGAATATTTTATTTTGTTTCATATTTTTTTTTATTTCATTCTCTTCATTATAACAAAATTATTTATAAAGCAAAAAAAATCATGTACGACACCGTGCAAGATTTGTCTAGTTGGTCTTAACTCTTTCGTTACGTTCTCTTCCAGACCTCAACCTGCCAGCTAAATGTGTCTGATTTCATTTCTTTTAATCTATTTATTTATATTTATAAAGATTAAGGTAATTTATTAATTCATATTTCTTATAAAAATTACTTTTTAAGCAATAAAAAGAATAAAAAAAAGGAAAAAATCGTTTTTAAGCTTAATAAAATTCAATTAAAGAATTTTCAATGTTTGTATAGCTGATCCCGAGTAACAAAAGATAAAATCTAATGGGGGCTGAACACTTTCTGTGTTTCGAAAACTTTCTTCGGTTTTCGAAAATTCAAACAAGAACCAGTTTATTTCAATTAAGAATTTTTCTAAATGCTTACAACGCCTATATTAATCAAGTTGGCAAAAAATGATCATTTTCAACTTAAAAATTTCAGCTGAAAATGTATATTTTTAACCCATTTCTATTATGTGGAGCACATATACGATTAAATAAGAGTAGTTGTACGAAAATAAATATTACTTGACTTGACAAAAGTAAGTAGGTGGCCCGTACAAACTGAAACTTTTGCTTTTACTGGTTAGCAAAGGAAAACCTTTAAAACAAAAGCAAACACATTGAAATTAAAAACGGGGGGAAAAACTTGCCAACGCAAAAATTTATAAAATGGTTTTATTTAATTAAAAAAATGAAAAAAAATAAGTAAGACAGACAATCGCGCCAAATGAAAAGTAAAGTAAATAAATTTCGCTTCGTTTGAAAAGTTCTTTGCATTGAATTAACAATTCCAAAGCAGAACTCGATAAAAATCACTAAAAGTTATATGATTTAAGAACAAATTCTTCTTATATGTTTTATAAGGTTTTATTAATTTTTTACTCGCATGTATTTAAATGCAATTTTTTGCTTGCGTGTGAGATTTTTATATTATATGCATTCACATATTTTTAAGTAATTTAATTAATTGGTATTCAGTTGGTGTTTCAGAGTGTATTTTTTAAAGGCAAATAATATCTGCTGTTATCGTTGCAAAGTATTTTGTTGTTATTGCATGTGGTTGTAGTGCAAAAAATATTTTAAACGTATTGAATCAAAAGTCGGTAGATAACGTTATATAGAAAAGTTTTCTGAGAAGCATTTTTTACATTACTTTACATCATGTTCACACATGTAACAGAATTGCTTAATTAGGAATATGTCATGCGTATACTTTGTCCTTTTCAAATGACAACAAATCTAAACGTGCAGTACTTTGACAATTGGCAGTTGTTAAATTCCATTGAAAAACTATATTTTAAAGTTTATTACGAGGACTTCCAATAAAGCAAGAATTGATTGTGCCGATATTTTCCGTCGCCGCCTTGATCTCATTTGTGAAAGAAAAAAGTATACGTATGCTATGCGACTCGGTCTTAAGTGACGAAGACTTTATTAACATCGATGTTAGTGTACATCTGATCACATCCAATCTCGTTCGCCAAAAACAATGAATTTAGTTAAAAGATGGGTAACATGAGCTGTGAAGGCTGTGGAAGTAAAATTGCTCTAGAACTTCGATGATGTAATAAAGCTAAATTTCGAATTATCTTAAAGTGTCAATTCAAACCTTTGTTGGAATGAAATGAATTTTTGATCTGATTAGTTAATTTTTCTGCCTTGAAGGCGTGTGCGGATAACAAAACAAAGGTTTAGCATTTTTGTAGATAATTCTTTTTCATTAATGATTGCTTTATCTTGATTTAATTACTTGACTACGCCTTTGTAATAATAATCTGTTATAGTTGTAATTGTGCATTCTGTAAAAGTGCATACTTAAGTAAGAACAATTAAGATAGAAAAAATCTATTTGTAAAGGCTCGCGGTATTTCCTTACCGGTTTTCTATAGAATCGGAATAAAAAAATATCGAATTTTTAAATCTTTAAATAAATGTTCGGAAATAATTTCTCATGGTTACTAATCTGAAAGTTAAAGTCAATGATTTTCTCGGAATCAAAAAGTTGCGACCTTTTCAATATGCTTTCTCAATTTCTTAATTTTTTTTTTTAATATATTACTTATGCCACATTAGTCCAAGAAAATAATAGCAGTGAGTCCAAAAAAATTGCGGCTATCACATACTTAACAGACAACAACTCCTTCCAGCCAAAAATAATCTTAAAAATAGTTCAGCCAATCGCCCCAAAAACTTCTATACTAACTTCTGATCACCAATTTCCAGATCACATATATATTTTAAAGAAAATTTATAAACATAAGGGTTAAAACTAATTTTGTTACCTTCTTGTCTGAAACATTGCTCGGGTTGCTCCAAAGGGGCATTTGCGAAGTTTTTTTTTTGTTTTAGAATTCAAAATGGTAAAATTATATAACCAACTTAAGCTGATAGGTAATCAAGTTATATGCTTACTTGTCAATAGAACGGCTGCTCCGTGCCACACAGGTTTAACATCATCTCGTCTTGAAGAGTACACGAATTATTACACAAACTAATCGATGCAATTTTTCTGGGCATTGCAGCGATTTGTGCGACTTTGATATGATTTTTTTTTTTTTTTTTGCAAGAAGGATATTATCTCCTGATAAGATGATAGCTTTTGTCTCAATACTCTTCTAGTCTGTGTAATCAATGCTGAGCTTCGGCCAGGATGGGCTGACTTAATTTTTGCCTCTAGTAAACTGCCGAATGGAATGTATAAGCACTGAATTTATTTGTGCTTATTATGGTCATGCCAGCACAATAAATTTTATACAAAATTGGACCAAGGCCAGCAGATTCACATACAACCACAAAAATACCTTTCGTGCAGGAAATGTGTAATAATATTAATTATTAATGTTGGACAATTAAATGGAAAAAGTTTATGAACAAAACCGATATGCCACACCGAGTCAAAGGATTTTGACATCTTCTACCACAAGCGCTGTCAATTGGCCTGAAGCCAATTCATTTTATACGTCGTTAAAAATTCGTTTGAAGTGATGAATACGGTAGTGAGATCGATCCGTTGGGAACGAACCACACCTTCTTCCTTTTGAATTTTTCTACAATTTTCATAGACTCTTTATTTTAAATCCATTAGGCTGTTTGAATATTCGATGTTGTAACATGACATGGATTTTTGCCATGTTTTTTTGGTAGACACTGCTGGACCGTGAAAGCATACTATACATAATAATGGAGGAGATAAATAAATAGTTAAGTAGATTTCCTAATACCTCTAATTATTTCCACGTGCTGAATGCGATATGTTCAATATCAGGAATAAAAAAAGTTGTCAAATGAAGATTGCCTCTAAAATAAGATGAACAAGTGTTGCGCAATTGCACGTACTTCTATTTTCGGATAGTCCATAGCTAAAGTCAGAAATTATGGAAAAACATTTGCCTTGGATTCGCCTGCATACAAGTTGCTATTGTACGACACGAGAGATATAATTATTAGCCCTGTTCTTTCAAAATATTGTAAAATTGCAATGTTTTGGTTTCTTTTGTCCATTGTGCAATTGCTAATAAAAATTTGCTGAAAACAATTTTAATTTATTATTAATTAAAATAAAATAACTCAATAGTATTTGTGTGATGTGTTTGCAAATTATATATAAATTTATTTATTCATGTTCTCTTCACCTTTGCCTTTCAGTCTCTCTCTTCGACTATTTTAACAGAAAAAACCATCTGTATAAATATTCGCTTATAAACCAGTATGATAAATGTAGTACGTCTTTACGTGCACATGCATGCATACATGCACACTCTCATACTCGTATGCCAAATTGTTTAAATGACTGCATAAGAAAATGTGTAAGTCATTGAAGAAAAATCATCACGGTGTTTAGTTTTCATTCAATTTATACGCGTATTATATTCATATGCACATACATTCATATGTACCTATAGGGTGTTCCAATAGCCCACCAATTTAACCGATGTCATCTGTCAACTGTTTGAAAATGGAACGATGTACGAATTGTAGAGACTAAAATTCGTTATAAAAATAACAAGAAAATTTGGATTGTCATGCAGTATATTCGCGGGAAATGAAATCAAGTAGCGAACTCTTAAGAACAACTGCCAAGGGATACTGGTAGTATAGACATCCAATTTTTTACAACGCCTCTAGTCTTGGTAGAAGAACTTAATGTCAACGAACGAACTTCAACATTGGTTTGACGTTTATCTCCTTCCGGACTTTTTTGATATGCATACATACTCGTATACATATATACACCTGCTAAACCAATCCTGAACAGGCGTTCTTAAGAAAATATAAGTATATTCACATTTAAAGTGAATTGTAATTGTGGTCAACAGTGGTTTTAAATCAAAATAAACTGCTCGACACAAGTTGGGGTCAGAAATATGATAACGAATTTAACGAGTTTGAAGAAATGTTTCATTGGGACCGGGCAGGGTGGATTTGTTTTGAGATTGACACGGCTAAAATGAAGCCATCTGTCAAGTATTAACCACTTATAACAAATGATAAGTTTTGGATTGCTAAACACTCCGTCTCCTTTAATAGTGGGTAAAGTGAAATATATGTATGTATATTTTGAGTACAGGAAAAAAACACATTTTGCCCGATCTGCTTTGGACATTTGAGAATCAGTGTTTAATTACTTTGTGTTGCTCTTTCAATTGCTCTTAATTATTGAATCATTCATGAGCATATTCCCTATTGAAATTTTTACAGTTTCCGATAAAGTTTTACAGTGTCAACTATAAGCGACAATTTGTAACGTATGATAAATTTTGCATTAATTTAAAATCATCATGCTGCTTTCATTTAAATTATTTATTTAGTTATTGATAAGTAGCCGGTAGCATATTTGATAAGTAGATGGTAGCATATTGATAAGCGAATTAAAATGGTAAGCCTCCCCTCCCTTAATGCACAACCCTAAATTCCTATAAATGTCGTGAGTTTTGTAAACGAAATAAATATTTGCAATTAATTTATTTTTAATAATTTATTAAATAGCTTAAATCTGCAAGTACAGTAGCCAACAAAATGTATTTCCTACACATTCTAGATATGTGTTTGCAAATTATATAGATTTTTATATTCTTCCTTTGGCTGTAAACTGTATTTATGGTTTCTTTAATTACATATTTCAAATGTGTTTATATTTTTATTCCCCTACATGTTTATACATATACAATACACACATATGTACATGTGCACACATGTATGTATATTACGCAGAAATGTCAAAACTAAGTTTTTATATGTAATAAATGTGAATATATTTACAAAAAATAAATGGCGGATATAATATTCAAGACCAAAAATTTAACAATGATCTCGCATGTATTGTTTTAGACAAAAAATTTTGAGGTCTAAAATAATTTCAACGCTTTACCGACTAATGTTTGATATGCGCGGAGATCAACATTGCAGAACGAAGTGTTTTTGTCTATTAAATTCAACCAAAAATAGTAACAAAAAATAATATTTGTTGATAAAATATACACGGAATATTCATATAATCTATAAACTGTAAATCTATCGAATTGGACCAAGAGTTTGAAAGTTAAATTTATATGTTTAGCGTTGTTTTCTCAAAGCATATCTAACTCGAGTCAAATATGTAATTACGCAAGCTTTTAAGTAAAAATATATTAAACTTGGCATATTTATCACCACACATGGACATCTGTTGTTCGATGACTCGGTCAACGTGTTGGCATTGTTGTTGGTGTAATGTTGGTGAAGGAAGAGGCCAGAGTTTGGTACTATAAGGCTCAAGAATGCGTTTAGGTTGCAATTTAGATCGAATTAAGATTTAATTAATGTTCTATTGCAATACCATACCTGAAGGAAGAAAAATAAAGAAAGGTGCATAGAGAAATAGGCTGAACATGCAGGAGATTCAGACTTCAGTAACAGTGTGGTTTAAGCTATGCGCTTCTAAGAACTACAGCCTAATAACTCCCTGTCCACACTTGCAATTTTGTTGCAGCAATTTTTGGTTGTTTTTTGGTGAGAGGGGTGAGAAGCTTGAGGAAGGGTACAGAGTAGCGTACCAAACAACCAAAAATTGCTGCAACAAAATTGCAAATGTGGACAGGGAGTAAATCTTCTATAAAGACAGATTAGCCTGAGGTAGTTCCCAACGATTACTAGCGAGTCAGTAGTGAAAATTTAAATTGACGATTTAATATGTGTGCTAATATAGCATTGCATGTATGTAGAATCATTAAGATTCGAAAAAAGTCGAAAAGGGGATTTTGGTTTCGATAAGGCCACATAATAATAATAAAAATTTTACAAAATTTATTTTTATAGTTTCATTAACATTCGCACCATTTAACCAAAAACAAAAAAAAAAAAAAAAATTAAGTCGTGACTGCCACAAAGAATAAAATGAAAATGCACATGCCACTTAATTATAAATGCAACATTTTACAACCGCTACCAAAATTGGAGTTGCATAGAATTGCAGTAAATAAATAAACAAAATTTAGTTGTGTGATATTGTGAACAATATGTTTAAAAATCCTAACCAAAAAAAAAACCACAAAATAAATTAATAAAAATAAAAAACCATCTAATAAGAACATGCGAATTTAATATACTCATGTACATTTACGAACATTTAGGCCAATACGGCGCAGCTTTAATACTAAATATTACCAAAACGAGCAGTTAATGGTTCGAACTGATAAATGAAATCTACTTTAATTTCAAATTTTTGTGCTGCCACCCTCTTGACGCCTTTAAAATTAAATAAAGATAAATAGTTTTGTGTTCAGTTAATTCACACTTTATTTTTTTCTTTTCACTGCCACAACTTGACGCAGCAACTTTAATGAAATAAAATAAGAAGAAAAAAATTTAAAACTGCATTTCTAACATTGTTAGTACTACGAGTATAAATAGAAAAAAATCAGTGCTCTAATTGACCATATTGCATTGCCAAAAAAAAACTCTGAAATCAGATCGTAATTGTTTTCATGTTATTGTTCATGGCAGCAACCAACTGCTCGCTCGCAATCTTTTTTATTTTATTCTCACAATTTTTAATGTAGAACATAATTTTCTGCTAGCACTTACTAACTCCTTCGGCAATCTTCTGAAGCAATGTTTCATTGGCAACCGAAACAACTCAACTGCTTCTACATGTCGTTTCTACCGCTTTCCCTTTTTAATTCCAACAAAATACATTTTTAAATTTTTTATATTTCTTTTTTAATATTTTCTGTATTTTTGATGACTTTTTTATTTAATGCTTTAAAAGTTTTATAAAATTGTGTGTATGCTTATGTCGTAAAATATTTGCCAAGTGTGAACTGCCACTTAAGATGATTATAAGGTTTTCATTGGTTGAACAAATACAAATTATTGTTGAAATTTTTTTTTTAATTCGTTAGGTTTCTTTCGATTGACAATTTGGGGTTTTCCAAATAAATGCAATTTTAATTTGGAATGTATTTTAAACATTTTACTTATATATTGTTTGCATTTTTAAAATTATATTAAATAAAATTTCCCACTTGGCTTTAAGCATTAATAAAGCTAAACCATTTCAAGTTAAACCATTTTAATGCATCGCCTAAAATTATTAAAGCGATATACATACAAACACACATATGTACATGTGTATTAATGAATCAATTTTTCGTGCATTGTGCCTGAGCATTTCACATCTGTACATGTTGGCAATCCATTTCCAGTGACAGGAGAGTGTTCTACAGAAGTTGGAATTGTTTGATGCGGTCATGAGAAGCATTTCTTTGGTATGTAATATAACAGGGATTTTGGGTAGAATTTCTATAACAGAACATAAAACCCTCTCACCGGTAGTTTCTTACCACTCCCTTGCTCAAAATATAATAGAGATTAAAAAATCATCCCAATCATGTGAATTTTATTCCATATTTTCTTAAATATAATGTGATTATTTAGAAATCAGATCAGGATGTTAAAATATAAATAAATTTTCTTTCGAAAGTTGTGGATTTCAGGTAAATGCTCCTACATAATCCTGTAATAATAAGTCTTATTTGGAACACACAAATATTTGTCAGATAATATTCAGAACTAATAATTAGTTAAGCTATCGTAATTTAGCATCTCATTCGTACTTTGCAATTTAGCTTCAAATCCTTAGATTGAAAAATAAAATATTTTAAATATGGCAGTTAAGTTAATTTACAGAATTTTGAAATAAATTCGAAGAAGGAGCTGAACAAGCGAGTAAAAATCTCATTAACAAAACGAAAAGGAACCACATAGACAAATTTTCTATATTCCCGTAAAGCCCATTACGTGAATCTGTCATAACTTGGAATTTATGCATAGCAAACCATACATTTCAAATCATTTTCTGAAGTAAAATTTCATTATTTTTTTTTGAATTTATTTTTTCAATGTTGTTTTTTTTCTTATTGTCATTTATTTACATATTTTTACTTTGTTTGATTTCATTAAAAGTCTTTTAACATTTAACACAGTTTTAGATGATATTGACCATATTTGGTCAATATAAAAATATATGTGCTTACATTGCATTTAAAAATCTGAGTGGCACGTATTTGCATTTTAAAATTTCTGGTGAAAAAAGTTTTGTGTCTTCTTTCTACACATACACACGTTTTTAAATTTAAGTACATGGAATACTTGAGGCAATTTTTTTTTGTTGTTTTTCAATTTAATTCAATATACGAGTATGTACACACATATTTACAATGATTTGGTCTCGTCTGCTATTTTGAGACAAAGGATGAAATCATATCAGATTTTCGTGTGAATGAATTGTGCGATTGTGTAGGATAGTGTATCTGACCATTATATACATAAGAGATTTCGTTTGTACTACAAAGACAAATTTGTTACAAGTTCCAACTTATGTAAATTAATTTTGAAATTCTGAGATACATATACTCGTATATTTTGCTTTAAAAAATCTGAAATGTAACATTTCCATTATGTAAATAGAGATTTTATTCGAATAAAATAATTGTGCAAAAATGAAATGGTAGGAAAATTTAAATTTACCATATACTGAAATTAAGCTTCTCTCACCGCCAATTTCTATTTTGCAAACGAAGTTTTCTAGCGTGTAGTTTAATTATATTTTTTTTTTTTAGTATTTCATTACCAATTTTTTAACGTCGATATAATAAAACTAAAAAAAATCGACCTTAAGCTTAAAAAGTTGAATTGCAAAAAAAAAAAAAAATAAGAGGTCAGTTAATGATAAATATTATTATTATTATTATTATTATTTTTTTTTTTTTTTTTGTAATTTTATAATAAACGAACGATATTGATTTAGAACTATTTTCCTTTGATTTGTTTATTTGACTAACGGCTTTAATATGTGTTCATAACCAAAATTGAACACTTTTTAATTTTAATTTAAATGCACAAGACTATATTGAGCTGGATCAAATGCTTAAAGGATCACAGTACAATGTGAGATCATCAGAAGCATGTTTCATTCTACAAAAGAAAGGAAAGACCATACATGATAGTTTTTATGCAACGAAAACAGACTAACAGTACGTTTTTTTTGGTTAATTTTGCATTTATTTTGACTTTCGTATTGCAAAAAGTATTTCTACAGATGTTTTTATTCTTCTCTGTCTCTATGTTATCTAACAGAGGGAGAAGAAAAACGCATTAAAAAAAATAACTTAACAAACGATATATATTTAATATGTAATTATAATATTTATTAAAATCAGACTTATCACTGAAGAAGTGAGCAAACATTCAGGAAGCATAAAATATTGCTCCTACTAGCTAAGTTTATAAGAAAACACCCGCATACAAACAATAAAGCATTTTTGGGATAGAAAAAGTCGGAAGTTATACATATATTGTATATGAACATTTTCCACTGTGATATTTTCCAAGGTTTCTAAAAAATTTTACAAATAAAACTGATTAATGTAATTAATTCAGATACAAGGTTGATTCGATGAGGAAGCACAATTTGTCCACAGTGGGCATATTCCTACAAGAAGTCATGTCTGGGGCTATGAGCATTTTGCACATGCCATACATACACAGACTTTTAAAAAATCTCATAAATACAATTCAGATATTCCATAAATGCGGTTTAATAGCCTTATGGGTTGCCTTCATACTCGTGTAGGTTTGAACCTCAGAGGACGAATGATCCTTTGTGTCATGGAGTGAAGCAGTTCTTAGTAAAAGTGAGAAATTTTATACTGGGTTGTTACAATGTACATAGCAAATTTAAAATGTCATATGCGGGGTGTTGGAAAAGAGTATTTCACTAAACGTTTTTATCTTTATTCACTTTAAACAATCTTACCATTTCATCTGCTGATGGCAGATTGCTTCATCAAATCGGTTTACCGTTTTTCCGCTGCAAAATAATCTGCATATTAAATATTTTATAGTAACATTTTGTAAGCTTTATTTTCAACACTTTTCGTTTCTCTCTGTCAATGCTTTATGTGGTTAATATATGCATACACATTTATATAGATAAGTAATAATAACAAAATAAATAAACTATTTTAATACGAAAAAAAGGGAAAGAAATATTTTCAACTGAGTAATAATTTTTTTGGCCAACTGTATTTATTTTATCCGCACTTCGCGTGTTGTGGGGTTTAGCAAGAAGTGCTTGCGTTTGTAATTTCTGATACGAAAATTCATAAAAGGTGATATGCTAATGCAGTTCTTCGTCATCATAAAATTATGATTCATTTAGGACAACGAGCAGTATTTAATAAAAAAAAATTTAAAAATGAAATAATTTTATAATTTTTCAAATCCATATTGTTAACATATGTGCCTTGTACTCGCATTGTATGCAAGCTTTTGTGTGTATGTTGTATGCACACACAAATCCATATATATTACTATTATTATTTTTTATTTATTTTTTTTTATAGCTTTTCATTTATATAAACTTAATTTTGTTTAATGTTATCTGTTTCTGGCATTTTATTTTCAAACCATGTTTGGCACCACGCTCTATTTCTTTCGCGAATACCCAAGTTTTTTTTTTTTGTTTTGTTAGAAAACAAACAATTCACAAACTGGAGAGCTTCACAATTATGTACAACATACACATGTGTGTATGTATGTGCGTATGTTAATGTTATGTTGTAAAACAGATTTATTGTGAATGATGTAATAATTTGCATTTAGATACAGACTCTATAAAAAATAGTTAATTAAAAGAAATAAGTGTTTTACGTTAAGTTTTAAAGAAATTGTTTAATCGTTAAAGAATATTATTAAACAATATGTTACCAACATTTTTTCAATTAAAATATTAAAATATGTACAGCTATAGTTTGTGAAAATTTCATTCATAAAACTTGAACATCTGTGTTGAGCGGAAATGAGAGCTCAAAGATTTCGGCACCAGTTACCGTACTTAGCTATGGAAGGGATTTGGCTGGAATTAGGGGAACAATTAGTAAGATAGTGTTACAGCGAAACTGGTACAAAAGTGGGCGCTTTTAAATTTTTTTTCGGTAGCCATTAGGCAAATGGTTGCATTTCGCCAGTAGCGCTCAGTATGAATGAAGGCGTATGAGGTATGATGGTCTGGGCAGCCATCATACCCACGACATAGATCTGGTGATACCTTACTAGTTAGCACATTCTGCCCTTGGTCACATATTTATATGTGTAAGGAATTACTTTTTTTCTATTAACTTTAACAACACATAACTTAACAATTGGGGCAGTAATTAAAATGATTAATTGTTCTATTTTTATATAATAAATGGTTGTGTCACATACAAAGCAACCATTGCAACCAAAATTCACATTTAAATGTTATTTTATATTGTGTCAATAAAATTTATTTCATTGAAAAGAAAAAAAATATTATTTTTTATGATTGTGTATTTTTGTTGCATAAACATAAAAATTAAACATTTTTGTTTTCAATTAAGCAAATTAACGTTACCACGAAACAAGTGATGATTTTATTATTGTCCGAAATTATCAAAAGCACAGTTTGTGCAACTTTTGTTAAAAAAAAGAAAAGAAATGAAATCAGTCTTTCACACACATGTTTGCTCAATAGTTTCCTCTAGAAAATTTTTTGATACGTTTGTCTAACCTTAAGAATAGGATGCGTCATTATCGATCTGTAAGAAATATATTTTCTTATGGTTTTCCTAATTCAGTTAACAATTTGTTTCATTTTGTCAATTAAAAACTATCATGAATAAAACTTAAGAAACGGTGAAACTTTAAGACGCATATGTATGTGTACATACATATTTATTGCGCTATCTGAATTATATAATTTTGCATATGTTTTGTTTATTAATAAAATTAAGTGTTAAAGATATTTTTTTATCCCTGAAAATGGTAAGCAAGAAAGAAGTTGTCAAAAAACTAATTGCAAAACAATATTTAAATACACTTTAAAATTTGGGTTTATTGATTTCCTGAGTTGGAACCAATTGCTTTTGAAAATATTGCCAAGAATTTTAAAATCCTGTAATCATATAAATCAAATAAAACAAATAATGACAATAATAATATCAAAAAAAATATATATATGTATATATAAAACATTTTAAATGGATTTCCTTTCTTGAATTAAAAAAGCAAAAAAGCATTTTAAAAAAGAATAAATCGGACAAATATGATAAAATAGAGTTCGAAAACAAATAAATAAATCTGCGGAATATGGTAAAAAGGGTGCAATTTCTACACATTTACCAGATAAAACTGCCCTATTTTTATATTTGTGAATTGGAATTTAATGGAAAAAATATTGTCACAATTTATCAGTTTTGTTAGCGAATCTTAAAAGAATGTTTGAAAGTAAAAATATTGTTCTGTTGTGTGTTTTGGATATAAAGCAGGCTTTCAATAAATCCTAAGGTAAAGGGTTACTCTATCAAAAAAAACCTTACTCTTCCAACGAAATATTATTTGTTGTTTTTTTTTTTTGGATTTAGGAAACAGTTGTTTTTATATCAAAATTAATGTGCTTGCCGTTTTCAAAAATCATCAGCAAAAAAAAAAAAGGAAATTCTAATTCTATTAAAGATTGCGAGGGAATTGGAAAGTAATAATAAGTTCTGAAATTAATTTACAATATGCTAAGATTAATCTGAGAACAACTTTTTTTTTACCAAATTCTTTTTATAATTGTTATAACATTTATTATTTTACAGACATACTCCGGTCTCTTCTGTGTTGTTGTAAATCCCTATAAGAAATTACCCATCTATACTGAAAAGATTATGGAACGGTATAAGGGCATAAAAAGACACGAAGTACCTCCACATGTCTTTGCAATAACAGACACAGCTTATAGATCGATGTTACAAGGTAAGTGTGTAAAAATTGTATATATTTTTATACATATACTCTTTTAATTATTGCACATACATAGGTACATATGTATGTGCAATGTAAAGTAAATGAAATTACTTTTAAATTCTTTAAAAAATTAAAAAAAAAGTAAATAAATATTTATACATGAGAGTAGATCTGCGGTTTATGTTATCTGGGCTGTACACATTCAGCAAATAACCTAATATTTTCAAATGACCTTTGGCCGAAATAAACATTTTAAAGAGATAAGATTTTTATCGTAGTATATTTTTCTTATCTGTTTTTATAACAGTGGGTCACAAACTTTGTAATCTACAGAAATCATTGAATATTTTAATTCTCTTAACGACCTTCTCATAAAAATGCAGTTTAAAGAAGAAATCGTTTTTATCCAAATTGCGGGCATTACATTTAATATGGACGGACATTGTAGATTTTCATACTATTTGACTGGGGAAACCGATAAATTATTCAGATAGTTTTGAAAAGATGGGATATGTCAATATTTTATATAATGCAGAGCACAGATGTTGTCACTATCAGATGATTTAGGAATTAAAAAAATCTCGCAGAAGTCTGAGTAGCTTCAAAAAATCGCTTTCAAAAGCGCTGCGGGTACCACAATGTTGTACAAAAATGAGGCAAAAAAATTTTTTTTCTCATCTGCTTGGAATAAATGCTGTCTTCATCGGTAAGAAACTATCATATTATTACATACATACATATATATATATGTATGTATTTTATAAAGCTTCCTTATATATAGTACGTAACACTATTATCACCTTTGTTCACTGAAAAGACTCGTTGGCTTTTACATTTCGAGTAAAAATATTCGTAATGCAACAAAAATTTCGAGACCATTTTGTGCAATTTGTTATTCACTTAATATTTATTTTAATCAATTTAAGAAAATTTTCATCCTTATAATAAATACTTTTTTAATGACTACTAAATGACTGAACGCTGTTCTTATCATTTTTGTTTACAACGCTTTTGTTATCAAAAGAAATAAATGAACTGTTTAAAATTTGAGTAGAAAAAATGGTAACGCCTTTCTTGGAGATATCAATAAGACTGTTTTTAATACACGGACGAGTACACATACATATGGATGTCTCTGTATGTGTACGCCATACTGTAAAAGGTAAAAACACAACTACTATTTATGGGAATGGGTATGATTCATTCAAATAAAATACGGCATTATTGGACACTACATGAACAATCACAGCTGAAAATACGTTGTGCAATACTTTTCACAGTAACCACATAATCACGCATTATAAATCAAAACTTTCTATATTTTTAAGTGTCCATCAATTTTTTGTTAATATTCCACAGTTCACACTATTTATGAATGACTGATTAATCATTCGTTGATTTGTTTATATATGTTTGACATACATATATGGCAAAAGTATTCCGACCATTTGTTTACATTCCCATAATACTGACAAATTTTTTTTTCTCTTAAGACGAATGCAAATTGTAATGAAACTTCTACAGTAAAAATTTTAATTAAATGTTTTTCCAATAATATTTTAATTAAAACAGTGTTTATTTTATTAGCAAAATTTATATTAAAATACGGTGCGTGAAATATTAGGACAGTAGAAAAACACGTGAGGCAACTTAGCGGCTGCCAAAGTGAATTTAAGGTTGTCGTGTTTATTATTGTTGAGGAATTTAAGGAGCGAGGATCTAGTCAATTTTACGCATCCTGTACCACAAGGCGCGGTGCAAAGTTAAACTGTTTTCTTTGCTACTATCTCTAATTCATAATTCCGTCACAATGCGCTACATGACTCTCATGGCTTCAAAAAGAATATTAAATAATGAATACCGGGTACATTTTTATCCTGCAACACCGTAAGAGACTCGTTAGTAACGAACTCTTTTAAACCGGGGTATTTAAAAATACATATCTATATATACATATATATATATATTTATGAACATACCTCGTACATAGAGCCAACACAATTCAGAGTGAAGTTAAAAGAAACGTAGAAAAACATATTTTCATAAATATACATACATATATTTGTTTAATATTTTGTTTATACAACGATAGATATGCATACGAGATGTCGCTAAGCGGATGTAACCACACTACAATTCAAATAAAAAAAAAATTGGCATCTTCATTGAAGAATTTTAAACGGGTGTAACTGCAAGTGCATACATGTATTTCTAAATTCAAAATGTGGTAATTACACGCTTGTCTGGGAAACACTCAATCAAATTTATTCTGTGAGATTGTAAAGAACGGTGTTAAGTTAGCTTTCAATTAGTAGCTTTCTTTATATACAAAACAAGAACAAGCTTAAAATCATTTGCTCTTCTCGTAAGTGTTAAGGACGTCCGCTTGCATTTAAGAGTACGATATGTTTATCTGTTAATTATAAATACATACGAGTATTAGTCATTCAGTTGATAACTCCTTTATCATTCTCTTTTTTATTGCTTTCAGTTTTGCAGTAGATACAATTTTTGTATCCCATTTACTTCGTAAATACATACATCCGCACAAACATGTATTATGTGAGAATATGAGTCATAGGCTGAAATGTTTATAAAGAGATTTAAAAGAAAGTCTTCTCGGTTTTTGAATGTAATTCAATTTGCAGTATATTTAGCATGTATATATTTTTATATGTATTAATTAAATTTTGTTATTACAATATTCTACCAATCAATTAATTTTCGGCAAACCGCACTCTTTTCCTATTTAAATGATTTTTTAGATAAACATATGTATGTAAATAAAATACTCTACATTTTGCTTTTCGTAAAAGACAGGATAAGATATAGATACTCCCCAATTGTTAAAGAAAAAATTAAAAAAAATTGAAATTTGAAATAAATTTCTTAGAATGGGGAAATGAGGCAATAAAGAATTACTCGTAGAACTCAATCGTAAGATATACACCAGCGATATATGCACTAGTGAGCTTTATGTCATTTTACATTGTAATAACACTTCTAGACCCAAATTAGCCAAACACTAACTTTAATGTTGGGTCCTTTGATTGGCCCCCAAAACAAAATGATATGAATAAGTCAATCGGAAAAGGGGGAAAATTCACGAAATTTTTCATTTTATCATTTTTGGCATAGTTGATTATATTTTTTATCCGTGTTATTTTAAAATCGTAAACATGTATAATGCAGGCTCAGGTGTACTTGAAAAAATGGTATTTTATTAACGCCAATTGAAGTTTAAGCATGTCCACTGGGTGTGTCTACTTACACGGAATCATTTGCGCTGTTTACTTAGCATTCATGTTTAGAATTGAAATGAGATGATGCATTTATAAAAGCTGCCGAAGCTTGAAAAATGCCACTTAACGTTTTTATTTTATGCATTAAGATTCCAATTTTTTAATATTTATATTGTCAATAACTGCAAGAGAAACTAAATGATCGGCACAACATTAATTGTGGAATTCAGACTGAACCGGTCTTACTTCTTTAGCTTTACACATATCTGTTGGCTTAGCAATACCACGCCACACATATTATAAAGCTTTTTTTGATAAGATCAGAAAAAGAATAAATAGTACAACCATTGAATTTGGCGTAAATTCCTCTCTGCTGGTACTTGGACGTTCTACATTAGAACTTAATACATATGTATATATGTACATATGTATATGATTGTTGCGGCTCTATTTGCTTTAAGCTAAATTTTGAACCAAGATATTTTAAAAATGCGTAGTATTGTAGGGAAATCCAAGGGCATGAAGAAAAGTTTTATTTCAGTAAAGTTCTTGTTATGCATTATTTTCATGCACGACATGATAAGAAATTCGTTTGAAAAATGGCCATGAATGCTAGTGCGTGTTTAAGTCCAGTAAATCTTTATATTTGTGCTTAAATCTTAATCAATTACTTAATTATATTTTCGAAGTTCAGATATTTTTTTCATTATTTTTTGTTATTGATTTAAGCGCTACCCCATTTAATAAATAAACAACGTTTTCTTAATAAAAACAGAATTTTTATGTTATAAAGAAAGAAAACCTTTAAATGGCATTAAAAGTATACTTGAGATAATAAAAAGAAATAACACACCTTAAATATCACTCCAAAAAGGAGAGTTTTATTATTATTATTATTATTTATTTGGTGTTTTAATTTCTTTAAATAAAATTAAAATTAAAATATAACATAATGTGGAATGTTTTGAAATCCCAGCAAAAATGTGTGCAAACTTTTGTAGGGAACACTGTACGAATTGCTTGAAACGTTCATGAGTCCATTCTGAAACTAAGTTTAATAGACTTGAAAAAACTCTGAACAGTTTTAGGAAAGTTGTAAAGAATTTTGCAAAACGTTGTGGGATAATTTTTAAAAGCTTTTTTTCATATATAGAGAATAAAAAAGTAAACTATCAGAAAATAAATTTAAAAAATAAAAATTAATTTTGTTTTAAACAATATCAAAAATAAAATATGTAATTACAAAAATTCAATTTATTAATTAGAAAATCAATTTTTAAATTATTATTAACAAATTTTACGGTTATATTAATCGTCATATGTGTATATTTTAATTTTATTTAAATTTAATATTTTCCTGAAGGATTTATCCTTAGCGGTAACAAAATATTGAAAATAAAAAACAATTTAAAAAAAAAATTAAAAATTAAAATAACATAAAATATATTACGTTTCCATTGCACCAATTCAATTAATTTTCAACGAAAATGTTTCAGTGGGTTATTGCCAAACATAATTTACAATCGGTTTTTTTTGCAGATTGAAAATAATTAAAAAACGATCATTTAATTGGTGTAACTGAAAGAACAAATTATTTTAAAGGATTTAAAGCGCTGCAATGTCAAAGTTTTTGAAAAGGAAGATAGATATTGATGCCTTCTAACAAATACCACAATTGTCGTATTGCCTTCAAGTTGTAAGCAAAGAAGAGCAAACTAATTAAATAGCACGTACACATGCATGCCTTGAAAATACAGATGTAAAATGTTGTTTGGTAATATGCGTTGTACTTTTTATATGGCAAAAAGCAACAATGTCTTTAAAGCACTCATATCAATTTTAAACAATAGAAAAAACATGTAAATTTCAAATAAAACCAGTATAATTATATATTATATATACATATATACCTAGAGAATATGGCTAGAAGCACTGGCTGCTGGGACCATCGGCTATGAAACATTTTATTTGATTAGAACGATTTTTCTTCCCTGATGGAATCTTTATTTAAATATTTTCTGAGAACCACTGGAGGTTTAAGAAACTTTTAATAAAAATTATAAATTCACAAACTATGTTGCCAAATTCGTATTTTAAACAAAAAATCTGCATTTTTGATAATACTTTTGTACTTTAATGTTTTAAATTGGACGGGAATCTAAAAAAAAATATATACATATATATATTTTCATTGCAGTAATGCTATCGAATTGGCTTCCGTATGACTGTTTGTTATCGAACACGGTCTGCAATTTTCATACGAATTATTTCACCCGAAATTAAAAGAGTATAATGTGGGAAACCCCCTTATCTGTAGCATTTCTTAAGTACCTAAAATATTTGTTAAGCAGTCAGATATATCACTTGATTCTTCTTCGCTATGATTGGCATCACTGCATAAGTTTTTATTTTTTCAAAATTATGTGAGACAACAGTAAATGCGCTAGCGTTCGCTTTTTAAATAAAATATTTTTAAAATTAAAATTCAGCATTTTCTTTTATATATTTTAAATTTTTTATTTTATCTTTTAGAATGCAACAGTATGAGGAGGTATAATTGTATGTTTAAAAGCATTCTTCTACCTTTTTAATAACATTAATATAATACTTTTTAATAGGTTTTTATTATTTTCTTTAAATACATATGTATGTATGTATATAAATGCATTCAAACTGATTACTGGGGTCATCAGCTTTTGCTATCCATGCAAATACATTCAGCCAAATGCTACAATATTGATAATTCTTAAATAAATTAAATTTGTCGCAGAAAAGAGAACATAATTAACCGCATCATCATACATTTTCCAATGACTTGTTTTATTATCAAAATTAATTTTTGTATATCATTTGTTTTTTTTTTTTCAAATATTTATTATATTATATGTACATATGAGTGAACACACATACGCATTCTTTAAATTATATCGCGTAACATTATATGCTACATACATATGTATATGGTATAATTGTTTCTTACGGCGATTACTTGCTAGTAGTGTAAATTAACATGCCTGCTTTACTATACGAGTAAGCTATGAAGCGTTAACTATATTGCAATTGACTACAGCAAATTTAATTCGCCAATAGCATTAAGTTATTCGCGCAATGTGTGTTAATGCAAAAGAATTGGGCAAGGTTCACCGCTAACTAATGCCCACATTATAAACTACACATTTCCTCTAAATATGATAATCGCTAGACTTAGAGCTGCAGCGTCAACGATCTCTACAAAATGAAGATGTCAATTGTTCGTACACACACACATACACATGTATGTACATACATAATGAATTGCACTACAAATTATTAATGGGGAGTGGTAAAATAGGAGAAGTAGCGTTTAAGTGCGATAAAATTATTTCATTTATAAGCCTATCAGAATAAATTTTTCAACAGTAATCTAAAAACTAATTTAGTTCTTAAGCTTCTATATATGTACGTTGCTTATAAAGTAGTCAGTCCCGACAATTTTTATCTATGCTGCTTAATTTGTAGAATTGTTTATATAAGGGTTTCTTAATTAAAATGTTTGTTTACAAATTCATCTCTATTTAAAGTCTTGAATGAATGTGCGTGTCTAAATATTTTGCAATTAAGTTTTCGTTATCATGCTTAAGTATTCATTATGTAGTTTAAAATAAAACTAAAAACGTAATTAACAGCCATATGGCACTTTAAAAAAGCTTAAATTAAACCGCTTAAAGTATTTTATGTCAAATTTAAGTAATTTATGTGTGTGCGTTTAGCGATGGTTATACATATAAACTTACAACAAGAAAAAAAAATTATAAATAGTTTGAAGCAAGAAATGGGTGATAGAAACTAATTTTTTCGTAAAACATTTGCAACGATTTCATATTGAATTGTTGCTAACAGTTTTGCCAGTGCTGATGATTACTTGGTTTTGTTAAACTGAGAATATATAACGTATAATGTATTGCAGTAACACTTGTATTAAATGGATTTTTAAATATTTTAAGTTATTAGAGAATTCGAGTCGAGAAAATTTTACGGAAATCTGACCAACTTCAAGAAGTTGCTTCAAAATGGTGTTGCAGCTGCCGCCACTCTATTATACAAAAATTATTAAAAACAATTTCTCCGCTCAGCGGATAGAAATAAATACTGTCCCAGTCACATAAATGTAATCGTTTCATGAAAGCTTTCCTTAAGTTTTGCACATCACACAATTATATTTTTCTAACAATATTTCATCAATCGTGCGATTCTTCTGAATAGCGAATCAGGGCGTTTAATAATAATTGGCGTATTTAGTAAATATTTTAATTAATTAATAATAATAATTATATATATGTAAATGAGTATATATGTACTGTATATATTGTGTACGTGAAGCTGGAAGCGCTCTTCTCTTCCTAAGATTTTGAATGGTCTTCAACAAAAAGGTGTGCTTGAAACCGGCGAAACAAGATTATGTAAAATAATATTAATAGTCATAAATTTCATATGCTTAAAATTTAATTTTAATATTTCTAAAGCCAGGAAAATATTTAATAAATACGTTTAGGTATTTATATATACGTACATATATAAATACATACATACAGTTTGATTACTGAAATGTAAGGATTATAGTAGATGCACTTAAGAGTGCAAATCCCGGTTATTATTATGCATTTTAAATTCTCATTTGATTTATTGAAATAAGGCTAGATTGTAGAGGATTTTGTATTAAATTCAAAGCTGTCACTTTTAAGGTTTATTACTGATTTCGGTTTTAGAACCCAATTAATTGTAGAGGTAGAGGCCAGATTAACCAGTGGAATAAAATAATGAATACATATCTCTACGTACATTCATATTCTCGTATTTATATATATTATATCTATATACATATATATGGATGCGCGCTCTATATTGGAATGATCTCGCACAGTACGCCAGCTTGACATAATTATTTTAAGAACTTGGCCCTGCCTTCCAATTGGTTGATACTTATTAAAGATTTATTTTATTTATTACTTTATATTTTTGTATTTTTATTTCTAGATCGAGAAGATCAATCAATTCTTTGTACTGGAGAATCAGGTGCTGGTAAAACTGAAAATACTAAAAAAGTCATACAGTATTTAGCGTATGTGGCTGCCTCAAAACCAAAGGGTTCTGGTGCGGTAAGTTATATAATTATTTTCTCAATTCAATATAAATATGTATTATAGCACTTTTATAAATTTTTTCTTACAATTTTGGTTTTTAACATTCAATAAAGTAATGCAAAGAAAATCTATTCGGGTTTTAATATCTGCAACATTATTTATTATTTATGTATATATTAGGGGAAAAGGATATAATAAATTTCTTTGGAAATTCTTGAAATCTAAGCAAAAGAAGATTTTTAAACCTGATATTTTACAATTAAATGAAGACAAATCCGATATTTATTTAGCTCGAAAGTAAGAAACAAAGTGCAAACAGTCTAAATTTTTTGTATTAATTGATCCACTTCAAACAAGCATGCAATTTAAAATTAAAAATTATCCTAAAATTAAAATGGCCATATATTTATCTTTTTTTCATATTTATCTTTAATTTCGTCTATGTAAAAAGCTCACAATAAAAGAAGTTAAACCTTTTTCCTAATAAATCGGTTAAAGTAATGCTTTTTCCTAATAAATCGGTGGAAAATTGCCAGTATTTTCGTATTAAAAATGTGAGTTCAATAAATCAATTAAATGCAAAAATAATTCCGAAAAATGAAATCGTAGGACGATTTTGAAACATGTCAATGTGAGGTGCCAGTTCAAACCTTTCTCTCTGAAAAGTGTTTTAAGGAATTTAAACCAGAATATGTAGAATTATTTGCATGAAATGCAGCATTATTTTTTTCAAACGCTGTTCATTGTCTCCGTCTCATTGACTAAACTAGAGACTCTAATTCGTCAATAAGGAATGAGTAAAATCGCGGATTCTATTTTCCCTGCCTGTATCATGATTATTTTCCATACTTTTCAATTAAATCAGGTGTGTATTGAATCCTTTAACTGCAACAATTAATTTTAAATATATTTCAAATTATAAAAAAAATATATATAAAAATGGTCTTCTAAGTAACAGATGTCGCTGATTATTATTAAAAGATTTATATAAATTTTATTATAATAATAGAACCCATGTGGTTAGTCTCGATTAACAGATGTTGCAATTAAATATGCATTTTAAAATTTTCAATACTTGTTCGGCAGCAAAAAACTTTCGAATAAAATTTCCTTGAGGTTCGAAGTAAGTTTTTAATAACTTTTAATAAAATTAAAAATTATTTATCTATTCGTTAGTTAGTACAGCCATGCCCATATTAAGTTAACAATTTAAACATATTTTGTACATTTAATGACAACAAAATTTATTAACCGAAAAAAAAAATAAATAAACAAACCATAATTGATTATGATATTATTAAAAATTTGAAATTCTGCTTGTTTGCCTCTCCAATTTATAAATTGATTAAGAACCTTGTCAAGTAAGGAAACTTGCTCTGAAAAATGTGCAGTAATTATATGGGAAAATGTACATTTTTCGCTTTTGATATTTTCCTTATTAATAATTGTGAGGTATACATTTTTTCGTACAACGAAATTTGTTGAAACTTCTTAATGTTTAAACAAATACTCTGTAAAATGGGGCAGTTATTTTAACATAGTTTTATATAGCCACTGACCAAGTTTAATAATACTATACATGTGTGTATGGACGAGTATGTGTAATAAAACACAAAAAAAGATAATTGTAAGTATACGAAGACGAGAAATACGTTAAGCATTTGCCGTGTAAGCAGGCGCCTTCCAAAAACTTATATGAATTTGACAGACATCTGTGAATGTATTTGTAGGCAAAAAATAATTATGATCAGCTTTTGTGTATGTGTCTGTTTGCGTGTATTTTTTTTTTTCATTTCAATTTGTGGAAATTTGCAATGAACTTGTTTATGCTGTACTTGAATAGAATATATAAACAAAACTAGAAAATAATTACTAAAATTTGTTTAGACAAATACTTGTATTATGGTAGTTTAACATGGTGCGTATTATGCACATAAAAAAGTTTTGTTTGCAGCAATTAATCGCTTAATTGAGAACAAAATGAAGCATAAAAACACCAAAGTAACAAGTGGGCACGAGTATGCGATATAAATGCATACAAATTTAGTTTGTTAGTCATAATGACGATCTGATGAAAAAAAGACAAAAAAAAAAAATTATTTTAACTAATTTATTATTTCCATAAATCGTGACTTAATTTTAGCCAAAACTTGATTTATATGTAGCTCTTTATTAAATTATTTTCAAGCGAAAAGTTTTTCAATAAAATTATAACTTGTTCTGTCTTTAAAATACCAAAGATGGTTCGATAACTGTGTATCGCTTGTAAAACGGTTTCATTATCGCTCTTCTAAACAAGAAGAAGTAGATGCGTTGAATGTAAAGAATATTTTTGCAAAAACATACCACACAAAATAGAGAACAAAATATTTAAAGTTAAGAATAAATTATAAACATTTTATTGTGCCTATTCATTTAATTATTTTTAACTGAAAATAACAAAATTGACGAGAAGTTTATCTTGACAACACTCATTTGCGTTGCGTTGAAACAATTTTGTTTTCTAAAGGCATGCCAATCAATACGCTAAAGCTCAAGAAATATATACAATAGAATAAAGAGGAACATTGAATATACTTTGAAAATGAATCACTGTATAAATAAAAAAGTTTAAAAAGCGTTAAAAAATAGCATTTTAGTTTTCACAATGTTTTCTCATTTGTTTTTATGAAAAGCAAATAAAAAATACATGTCGTACCATAAAAGGTAAAAATGAAATTTAATTGCCTTAGAGGGAAGACAAATAAAAAGTAGTCAACTGGTAATTTGAGACTGCTTATGCCGCGCCAACTGTGCCGAATTTACTAAAATTAAAGCTTTTGCATTGTAAGCAAAAATGTTTGAAATTTGAAATTTGGTAACAATTCAGTGGTTAAGTCAGCCGGCTCTTTACTTATGAAGGTTGCGTTGAAAACGTGGCACACAGAGTGTGAGAGAGAAAAGGGGTGTACGGTTTCCTGGCAAATGGATAAGGTGATTACAACAAATAGTTTAATGGGTACTCAGAATCCAAATAGTGATTCAAATAGGAATTCCTTAAAGCAATACTAGTTTTAAATGTTTTCCATGTGGCAACATTGGAGAGAGCAAGTTCTTCAAATCACAGTCCCTGCCTGTTTGCATTACAGAAGAATATGTAAAGTTTATGAAATGTTTGTCTTTTTTGCAAAACGAAATTTTTGGATTTCATGGCCATACATTGGCGCCAGTTAAATTATAACGATTTGATCTCCACCACAAATTAATAGGTTTCATTTCGTTATTGTAATATTTTTCGTTATTTGAGATTAAAAACTGAGCTTTTTGATAAAGAGTTAAAACTCAATGGCTTATATGTATTGAATAAACCCAATAAAACGAATAAACTTTTTAATAGATTTTCTTTGCTTAGAACATTGAATAACATTTCGTAACATTTTTTTTTTACCTACACCACTTTCTATGCAATATTTTAAGGCAAAAGTAAGTGTTAAATATTCAGATTTATATTTACATCAGTCAATAAAAATCGCTTTATTGATGTAAGCGAATTTGAAATCATTTGCAAAGCAATTTATCTAGACAATAATGTTTTTCCTATTCGATTTAACTTCAATTAAAACGTTTTTTTTTTAACTCTATTTAACTGATATGAAACGTTTTTATATAATTTTATATACACACAGTATTCTTCACAAAGTTTTCTTCAATTTTACATTTAATAAATAATAATTAAAAAAAAAAATTACATGTTCGTTGTGAAAATTAAATATATCCATTCGGAATGATTTCACAGGTTATTTTAAAATAAGCAAAATTTTTTATTAAATAAAATAATGAATTTGTAGAAAATATAATATAGGCTTAGTAGAAAACGAGATGCAGTCATATTTATATATGTATATAATTATTGCTAAATAAAAAAATGCACGTGACTGCAAATCAAATGTACATGGTTGCGCTAATTTCTAGAGTCAAAGTTTTATGAAAAAGATTATAATTATTTACATTTTTTAAACACATTCGCGACAGCTTTTTAAGAGGCTACAAATGCCGCTAAGTGCAACTTAATGCGTTGCATTAATATTATTAAATTATGTGAAAAATAAAACTCACTTGTTTATATGACAATGATTATTTTGACCTCACGAGAGTTACGGTACTACGCTACTACGCAACCACGGATGTAGCTGTCGTCTATGTAAGTGTATTTCTATTGTTGTGGGCCAAACTGAATAAATATTGCTATTATAATAAGAATTATGACGGAAGGGAATTTCAAATGTTTTGTTTTATTCAAAAGCAAAATATACATATTTTAAATAAATAAATTTAATAAATAATTTATTTTAATACTATTTGCCACCACACTGGCTTAATGGCGACAAATGCAGCCAACGGCATTTGCAGTCATTTAGCTTGTGTTGAGTGTGCTGATGGTATTAATTTTTCTTTCTTGAATATTCTGTTATCAAGTTACTATATGATATTTATTCGGCCCGTTATTGCACATTATTATTTATTTAAAAAAATATCGCCTTTAGTGTCAGTGCGTTCCCATAGCAAATTTTATTGCATAAATTCAGCAACGAAAAATAAAAAAACTGTTGCATGCATCTTTTTTAGTTTAGGCAAAGTAATTTTCAAGAGTTGATAACGTAAATGACAAGCCATAATTGAAAATGTGAAGTTTACTGTAATTTGCCTGATGTCTTCTAAATGTTGCACTTTTTTTTTTACTATTTTTTTTCTTCACACATTTGCATTTATTTTCTGTGTGTGGCTATTTTTTTCTGATTTTTCACGAAATCCAAGCTTTTGCACATATCTTAAGCCATTAGCTTTGCTGAGATTTTGATGACATGCTTCCAAGTTCTTTCCAAAAAAATTTTTTTTTTTTCAAATTCAAACTGGAAAAAGTCATTGCAATTAGTATAATAAATAGATTAATGGTGTCATTTATTATTATGCATTTTTATTAATATTTTTGCTTTACGTTTTCGCAACAGCATTACGAATTTTGGTGTAGGCAAATCATTTTGTAAAAAAAATTATACATACATATAAATATTTTTATACTTATTTCATTTAATCTTAATTTTTTCTTTTTTTTTATTTATTTTCATGTATACTTCCGCAAATATAAATTAAAACACAATCCTCAAAACGAAAAAAAATTTTATGGAAAATAAATTTATATATACGTACATACTTACATATTTATAAAATCTTTATTTATAACTTTTGGTTGTTGTTACACATTAATTTGGTTGCTACTGCAATATAAATGCCAAATATTCGCTAAAAAAAATATTTAACTGTAAATACAAATTATTTATTTACACAAAAAATACAATTTTCCAACAACACCAACCAACAAACCAAACTAAACCTCACCCCCTATTTCAACACACCTTTTAAAAAATCAACAATTTCTGTTTTACAAAAAAAAAAAAAAAAAAAAAATTAACAAAAATCCAACTCCACCAACTTGTTAAAAATCCAAATTGTATGTTTTTTAATTAAACACCAATAAAGGGGCCACATCCAGCTTTAATTATTGTAAGTATTTCCTAATTTTGTATATAAATTTTTGAGATCTTAAGTTTTTTTTATTTAAAAATTCCTTCTTTTGTAAACTTGATACTTTTATTTTATTTTCTGTTATTTATATTGTTTTTTTTATTTAATTTATACATATAAATTTTGGTTAAAGTTTTCTTTATTATAAATTTTTGAAATTTATATACGTTTGCTCGAGTCACGAGGTGCCGTATATCGTAAGTTCAACATGTTGCGAAATGCAAATAATGTGCATAATTATTAATTATTAACTTTTTAAAATTAAATAGTGGTAAAGTATATTACTGAGTTCAGGGATTTTATTTAAGTGAATAAAAACAATTTCGGAATATCAGTTGAGGTGCCCATTCAATAGTTTTACCGCAATTTCTCTCCTCTTTATGCCGGAAGGGGAATCCATATCGCAGAAACCCCAGCGAGAAATATTATTCAAATTAAAAAAATTTATATTGAAATGAAATTCTACAAATCAGTGTATTGAAACATTGAAATTACATATATGATTTCAAATTCAATGAACTCTCAAAAATGGGAATTATGTTTTCAAGGATGTTCACATTTCCAAATTCTTCATATCTGTTTTAAATAATTTTAACTTTGAGCAAACAATTTAATGTTTAATATACATAAATATAGAGCATTCCCCCTAATTATGACATATGAATATTATTTACAATATTATTTTATGTAAGAATTGTAAATCTACAGGGTGTGCACAACGAAATCAGTATGCACGTATATAAAATATATATAAATATATATATAATGCATAAATATTTTTCCGGTAAATTCCATTTCTTTTTTTAACTTTATTAAAATATATTTTGAGAGTATTTACAGTAATACATTAAGTTTAATGGACATGGCTGAAGTTTGATATATTATTTCCTATATTTGAGTCTAATACATGAAACTTATTCGGTCTCATTCGTTTCATTCAATAAAGAAATTGCCAATAGATTTTGCTGGCTTCTTGCTTAGCCTATTATGAAAAAAAATTTATATATTATATATAATTTTTTTTTCGTTAAGAAATTTCCTAATTCCCCAACTTTTGGGTAATTGGGTATTCCAGTTAAGTGAATGTACAGATTAATGTATTAATAACATGTACATTAATATCATGTATTAATTATAGATCCAGTGTGCCAGGTTTCTATTTAAAATATTTCTTTTTTAATTTACCAGGCTTCGCATTCCACCTCTAGAAATTGTAGTCACTGAAAGTTTCTTCATAAATATATATGTATGTAAATAATATTTAAATAGTGTTTAAATTGGAAGTTTTATGGCGCTACGACACCTTGTGAATCATCTAAATTATTTATGTATTAAATTTGTTTTTGATTAGTTTAATTAATACTATTTAAATATTTAATTTATATATTTGATTCAATTTAATTTGTACAAACTGAGTTTTTTATGTTAATTTTATTCTTTCCAAAAATTTTTTTTTACCTAATTTCGGTATTCTAATGCATATTTCATATTATATTTACCATCCAATAACCAATGAAATAATTACGACATGCGATCAATCATATTCACCATGTGCATCTTCTCCGACTCCATTATTGCCAACAACATCCAATATGTAACTATTGTCATCTCTTCAACCACTGCCGTCATCAACGCGTTTTTAATATTATGTAATTTTTATTTATTTTTTTTTTTTTTTGACATACTGTATAAAATCAAATCCAAACTGTTCGTTTTGTAACCCGCTCATAAAAAAATTCATAATCCACTTTATCTTTGGTGTAACAAATAAAAAAAATATTGTAATTGTAAACTTCTACAACCAACCCACTCATCAACCATTTAATCTCGTCTTGTCTACGGTTTTTATATAAATCGAAACTTCTTGCGTCGTTAATTATCCAAAATATCTAGAGTAGTAGTAGTGCGGGAACACTTGCGGTAAAGTATTAGTAATTATTATTATATACATACATAACTATTTAATTTTAAACATACGTAAATATATCAGTAGTAGCTGTTTAAAATTATTAGCAACCTTTTATAGTTTAATTTTATATTCGTTATGAATTTAATTTGGATCAACTTTATTTTACTAGCTTTGTTGTCTTTAATTTGATCAATTGTAATGTTTTGTCTAATATTGCATTGTGAACAATTTCAATTTGGTTAAACAACTTGAATAGAAACAAGTAAGAAATGCAGTGAAGGAAATGCTATTAAAAACTTCACAAACGAAGAATAACAATTTCACAAGAGTGTCAGTGAGGGTGTGCGGTGTATTAAAAATTTCGCGCAAACCCTTGTTTCGCTATCTTATACAATAGTACGATCTGCAAAATAAATGATGTCTGCCAATAAACTATTACAATGAAAATTAAAAATGTAACAGATTTTTTCGACATATTATATGAAAAGTTTTAAAACATGGTCCTTTTCATCCAGAGTGTAAAAGTTGGTTTGAACTTGACTAACATAATCTTATTTGATCAAACTGTTATTGATGTTGTATGACATCACCGTCGTTCAATAAAAACTCAGACCATTTATACTGCAGCAAAATCCTTGACCAAAATATTTTATTTCACAACACAACTAAACGGACCATTATGCTCCACTATCATCCCTGTGGAAAATTTTATGCGATTTCTTAAGGTAGGTCTTATCGCTTCTGAGAGATTTTCTTGTGAAGCCTAGGATGTGGTGTGGTGAATCAGGGCCCTAGGATGGGCTTGCCTGCCAAACCAGGACATTTCAATGCATTTCTCGTATTACTTACCTTTTGCAATGTTCCAACTCCATTTCTATTAATTGAAATAAGATGGAAAAAGTTTATTTACATAGCCATGTGTAAACTGATGTATACATCCATGGATATATGTATATATCTGTATGTATGTAAATTTAACACATTATAAGATACATATTTCATAATCATCATTATTTTAATATTGTATCCCTTAAATCGATATTGATTTCAGAATTTGCAAAAAAGTTTTAACAAAAAATTTAATAAAACTGAATACAATGATCATGGAAGCGGAATGTTTAAAGTGTCATTAAAATGGTAACGGAAATGCTAAATTATCAGAAAATACCGAAAGTACATGATATTTCCGGAACTTAAGAAGAAACTGAATATACAAAACCTCAATGATAAATTTAATAAAGATATGATTTAAATTAAAATATCTTCTTTGTTACAAATTAAATTGATCAGTATTTTTTTTTCTTTAGTACTTTCATTATGTATTTTTGTAAATAACCATTCAAAAAAATATTGTGCATGAATTACTTGTAAATAAAATATTGAATTACTAACAAAAATAAATTTAATAAATTTATTTAGTAAATGTTGCTTCTCTCTGTCTCGAACTTCTTTTAAAGAAAAAGATAAGAAAAAAAAACTAAATATGTTTTATCGTATTACTTTTTATTATTTAGGGCGAGTTGGAGCAACAATTATTGCAAGCTAATCCCATTTTAGAAGCTTTCGGTAATGCCAAGACCGTAAAGAACGATAACTCATCACGTTTTGTAAGTAATATTTAGTTTTCTCTACAAAAGATACTGAAATTCTTATGTAAATTTGTGTATGCATATTTTAACATCGCGTAATTGTTTAGGGCAAATTTATCCGAATAAATTTTGATGCTTCTGGTTATATTTCGGGTGCCAATATTGAAACGTATTTACTTGAAAAATCTCGTGCCATTCGTCAAGCTAAGGACGAAAGAACATTCCATATTTTCTACCAGTTGCTCGCTGGCGCAACGCCTGAACAACGTGAAAAATTCATTTTAGATGATATTAAAACATATCCATTCCTTTCAAATGGCAGTTTGCCTGTGCCCGGGGTCGACGATTTTGCGGAATTCCAGGCCACCGTTAAATCTATGAATATAATGGGCATGACTGTCGATGATTTCAATTCGATATTCCGCATTGTAAGTGCAGTATTGCTCTTTGGTTGTATGAAATTCCGACAAGAACGCAACAATGATCAAGCCACACTTCCCGACAACACGGTTGCTCAGAAGATTGCTCACTTGCTGGGATTGAGTGTTACCGACATGACCAGAGCTTTTCTAACACCTCGCATTAAAGTGGGTCGCGATTTTGTTACGAAGGCTCAAACCAAGGAGCAAGTCGAATTTGCCGTTGAAGCAATTGCAAAGGCGTGCTACGAACGTATGTTCAAGTGGTTAGTTAATCGTATTAATCGTTCTTTGGATCGTACTAAACGACAGGGTGCATCATTTATTGGTATTCTCGACATGGCTGGTTTCGAAATTTTCGAGTTGAACTCATTTGAACAGCTATGTATCAATTATACAAATGAGAAGTTGCAACAACTTTTCAATCACACCATGTTTATTCTGGAACAAGAGGAATATCAGAGAGAAGGTATTGAGTGGAAATTTATTGATTTCGGTTTGGATTTGCAACCAACGATCGATTTAATCGATAAACCTGGTGGTATAATGGCTCTCTTGGATGAGGAATGTTGGTTCCCTAAGGCCACCGACAAGACCTTTGTCGAAAAATTGGTATCAGCTCATTCAATGCATCCGAAATTCATGAAAACAGATTTCCGTGGTGTAGCCGACTTTGCTATTGTACACTACGCCGGCAAGGTGGATTATTCTGCTGCCAAGTGGTTGATGAAGAATATGGACCCACTAAATGAAAACATTGTTTCTCTGCTACAAAACTCGCAAGATCCATTTGTGGTTAACATATGGAAAGATGCAGAAATTGTTGGCATGGCTCATCAAGCTCTTACTGATACTCAGTTCGGAGCACGTACCCGTAAGGGTATGTTCCGTACTGTGTCACATTTGTACAAGGAGCAATTGGCTAAACTTATGGACACTTTGCGCAACACCAATCCAAACTTTGTGCGTTGTATCATACCCAATCATGAGAAACGTGCTGGCAAGATTGATGCCCCCCTGGTCCTTGACCAGTTGCGTTGTAATGGTGTGCTCGAAGGTATTCGTATTTGTCGCCAGGGCTTCCCCAATCGTATTCCATTCCAAGAGTTCCGTCAACGTTATGAATTGCTTACACCCAACGTCATACCGAAAGGCTTCATGGATGGCAAGAAGGCTTGCGAGAAAATGATTGCAGCTCTGGAACTCGACTCGAATCTTTTCCGTGTCGGTCAGTCGAAGATCTTCTTCCGCGCTGGCGTTTTAGCTCATCTCGAAGAAGAGCGTGATTATAAGATAACCGATCTTATTGTAAACTTCCAAGCATTCTGCCGTGGTTTCTTAGCCAGACGTAACTATCAAAAACGTTTGCAACAATTGAATGCCATAAGAATTATTCAGCGTAATTGTGCTGCCTATTTGAAGTTACGGAATTGGCAGTGGTGGCGTTTGTACACTAAAGTTAAACCTTTACTCGAGGTTACAAAGCAAGAAGAGAAGCTCGTTCAAAAAGAAGATGAGCTCAAGCAAGTGCGTGAAAAACTTGACGGTCTTACCAAGAGCACTCAAGAGTTTGAACGCAAATACCAACAGGCGTTGGAGGAGAAGACCTCATTGGCCGAACAGTTGCAAGCTGAAATAGAACTTTGTGCTGAAGCGGAAGAGTCGCGTTCCAGACTGATGGCTCGCAAACAGGAATTGGAAGATATGATGCAAGAATTGGAAACACGTATTGAAGAAGAGGAAGAACGTGTATTGTCTTTGGGTGTAGAAAAGAAAAAACTTGAATTAAATATGCAAGATCTCGAGGAACAATTGGAAGAGGAGGAAGCTGCTCGGCAAAAATTACAATTGGAAAAGGTGCAACTTGATGGTAAAATTAAAAAGTATGAAGAAGAACTTGCCCTCACTGAAGATCAAAATCAAAAATTGGTGAAGGAGAAAAAAATATTAGAGGAAAGAGCCAATGATCTTTCACAAACTTTGGCCGAAGAGGAGGAAAAGGCCAAACATTTGTCTAAACTAAAAGCAAAACACGAAGCCACAATAGCTGAATTGGAGGAAAGACTACATAAGGATCAACAACAAAGGCAAGAATCTGATCGCACGAAACGCAAAATTGAAACTGAAATGGCAGATTTGAGAGAACAACTTAACGAGCGTCGTACACAAGTAGAAGAAATGCAACTGCAATTGTCAAAACGCGAAGAAGAACTTACACAAACCCTCATGCGAATAGATGAAGAATCAGCATCCAAAGCAGCAGCCCAAAAAGCTCAAAGAGAAATTGAATCCCAATTGGCAGAGTTGCAGGAGGACTTAGAGGCAGAAAAGGCAGCCAGAGCCAAGGCGGAGAAAATACGTCGTGACTTGGGAGAAGAGTTGGAAGCTCTTAAAAATGAATTGTTAGATTCTCTAGATACAACAGCAGGTAATATCACTTAAAGGACTTACTTATTTAAATATACAAATGATTGTACAATTGTAATCAATATTTTCTCAGCCCAACAAGAACTGCGCTCAAAACGGGAGCAGGAATTAGCTTCACTCAAAAAATCTCTAGAAGAAGAAACGGTAAATCACGAATCAATGGTAGCTGAAATGAGACACAAACACGTTCAAGAATTAAGTAGTATCAATGAACAATTAGAAAATCTTCGGAAAGCTAAGACTGTTTTGGAAAAAGCTAAAAGTACTTTAGAAGCTGAAAATGCCGATTTGGCTACCGAACTGCGTAGTGTTAACAGCTCCCGCCAAGAAAATGATCGTCGGCGAAAACAGGCTGAATCTCAAATCGCCGAATTACAGGTAAATTTTAAATATATTCTCAGTCTATAATATTCACCATTAAATATTTTTGTAAAAAGTTCAACCGCAAAGTCTCCTTCAATGAATTGAAACAAGTCACCAAATCTAACTCGTGTTGAGCAATTACAACTACATTTCGTTGAAAACTTGAAAGGCTTTTTGTGGTTTCAATTCTCATTTTTATCATTTTCATCATTTTACATGTTTCACTTTAGAAATATTATTGTTTGTTAAATAACAGTTGAAACACATTTGTAGTATGTTGTATGCTTACACTAGTGACCTTTGTGTTGATTTGGAAATTGAAATAGAAATAGAAATAGAAGTTCATAATCATTCATTACTGCAGGTGAAATTGGCGGAAGTAGAACGCGCCCGTTCCGAATTGCAGGAGAAATGCACCAAAATTCAACAAGAAGCCGAATACGTAGCAAATCAACTAGAAGAAGCTGAATTGAAAGCATCTGCGGCTGTTAAATCAGCCAGCAATATGGAATCCCAACTAGCTGAGTCGCAACAATTGCTTGAAGAAGAAACCCGCCAGAAATTAACGCTTAGTTCGAAGTTGCGTCAACTTGAATCTGAGAAAGAAGGTCTGCAAGAGCAGTTGGAAGAAGATGAAGAAACGAAGAAGAATTATGAACGCAAAATGGCCGAGCTTACCATCAGTATGCAAGACATTAAGAAGAAAGCGGAGGAGGATGCCGATACGGTGAAAGAATTAGAAGAAGGAAAAAAACGTTTAAACAAGAGCATAGAAGATTTGGAACGACAAGTCAAAGAATTGCAGGCGCAAAATGATCGTTTAGATAAGAGTAAAAAGAAAATTCAATCCGAATTGGAAGATGCAACCATTGAATTAGAGGCACAACGCACAAAGGCAAGTACATTGTACAGTTTTTAAACCATTTATAACTATATTCCAACTTTATAACCAACTTTTCATACCATTATGCAGGTGCTGGAATTGGAGAAAAAACAGAAGAACTTTGATAAAATATTGGCCGAAGAGAAATCAATTTCAGAGCAATTTGCTCAGGAACGCGATACAGCCGAACGAGAAGCTCGCGAAAAGGAAACAAAGGTGCTGTCATTAAGCCGCGAATTAGATGAAGCCTATGACAAAATTGAAGATATGGAAGCGAAACGAAAGGCATTGCAAAATGAATTGGACGACCTGGCCAATACACAGGGTACAGCAGACAAAAATGTTCATGAATTGGAGAAAGCAAAACGTGCTTTGGAATCGCAATTGGCTGAGCTGAAAGCACAAAATGAAGAGTTAGAAGATGATCTCCAATTAACTGAAGATGCCAAATTACGCTTAGAAGTAAATATGCAAGCCCTCCGCTCTCAGTTTGAACGTGATCTGCAAACAAAAGAAGAACAGGCCGAAGAGAAGCGTCGTGGCTTAGTTAAGCAATTGCGCGACCTTGAAGGTGAACTCGACGAAGAACGCAAACAGCGTACAGCCGCGGTGGCAGCCAAAAAGAAACTAGAAGGTGATCTTAAGGAACTGGAAACCACCATGGAAATGCACAATAAAGTGAAAGAGGACGCCCTCAAACATGCAAAGAAATTGCAAGTGCAGGTAAAGGATGCTTTGCGCGAAGCTGAAGAGGCCAAAGCTGCTAAAGAAGAATTACAAGCTCTTAGTAAAGAAGCCGAACGTAAGGTAAAAGCTCTCGAAGCAGAAGTAATGCAACTCTCAGAGGACTTGGCTAGTTCAGAGAGAGCGCGTCGTGCTGCTGAGACGGAACGTGATGAGTTGGCCGAAGAAATGGCCACCAACGCCAACAAAGGCACATTGATGATTGACGAAAAACGTCGTCTGGAAGCCCGTATTGCCTCATTAGAAGAAGAACTCGAAGAAGAACAGTCGAACTCTGAAATATTGCTGGATCGTAGTCGCAAAGCTCAATTATTGATTGAACAGTTGTCCACAGAATTGGCTACAGAAAAGTCAAATGCGCAAAAGAACGAGAACACGAGAACACTTTTAGAGCGTCAAAACAAGGAACTGAAAGCAAAACTAGCAGAGATCGAAACTGCGCAAAGAACCAAAATAAAAGCCACTATTGCCACACTAGAAGCCAAGATTGCAAATTTAGAAGAGCAACTCGACAACGAGGGCAAAGAACGACTTCTACAACAGAAAACCAATCGCAAAATGGAGAAAAAAATCAAGGAACTAGGTTTAAATATAGAAGATGAACGCCGACATGCCGATCAATACAAGGAACAAATAGACAAAGTAAGTTACCACAATTATATATATGAATTCTATAACCGCATATAAAATACTGCCTGCTTTCAACACAGCTTAATAGTCGCATGAAGTTGCTTAAACGCAATCTAGACGAAACAGAGGAAGAACTACAGAAAGAGAAGACCCAAAAACGTAAATATCAACGCGAATGCGAGGATATGATTGAAAGCCAGGAATCCATGAACCGTGAAATTAATTCTTTAAAAACCAAACTGAGGTAAATTTTTCTTCACTGTTGCACTTTATTTTTAATATAAATATGCAATTGGAATGTATATCAATTACAAATTTACTTTTTATAAATGTAAAAAAACTTTAAATAGATCAATACAAGTTGCAGAAACTGAAAAGGCTAAGGCTTATTCTCCTAAAAAGGATCCTACTTTAATAATGAATTGTGAGGGTATACAATAATAATCCGTGTTCCTAGATTTAGAAAATTAATAAGATGTTTTTTATAAATGTGTAACCAACACAAAAAGAGAGAATACTTTTACGTTTCACCTTCTGCTTACCTTCGTGGTGTTTTTTTTTTATTAAATATTGATCGTATCATTTAAATCTTAATCTGTGTAAGTTTTTCCTTATTTTGTATTAAATAGGTTTACCCCTTTCCATTCTTCTGTTTTTGTCGTTTATATCTTACAATTTAATTTATTACTTTATTAATATATTGTATATGAATGTTTCCTATAATTCTTTAAAGTTCCCCGTTGAATTTTACTTCATGCACTATCTTTTCCACATTACCCTTACTTTATTACCCTCGTTTTTCTTCTAAGCATTTCAATATCAATACTTTTCGAGAATATTAAATTGAAATAAGGCAATAGAAGACGTTATACATCAAGCTTTTCCAATAAAGTTAATGTCATGGTGATATCAAAAACTTAACAAAGTGCTCGCCGAACGTCAATATATAAAGCCGAAAAAGATTAAAATGCTGAAGAAGCTGCCTAATTTTATACATCCTCTTCTACAATCATTTCATTTTGCTAGTTCGGACAATAATATAAATTCAAAATTGCATTTTAAACAATTCTTTCAATTTGTGTTTCAGTAAAACAAAAACTACCGCAATATGCAAGTGTTTTGTTACTTGTGCTTTCCTACATTTTAGCATGTGTGAATTTCGATAGAAGTATAGCTTTACAAGTGTAAAGTTATAATTTTTTTCCAAATTTTTTTTTTAATTGTTATTATTATTATTTAAACTTTATTTTACTTACGGGATTTATATACGAAATCATCTAAAATTGAATATTCAACAGAATTTTAATAAAAACAAAATTGTAACAAGACAGAATCAATCAATTCAATAACAGTACTCATTTTTTTGTCAATCTTTCTATTGGTCGATTTTTTTTTTATCAACTTAAGCCAAATACGTAAAATTAATAAACAAATACCCGACAACAATAAATTTCGATGTATGTGTTTTTAAGTAAAAAATTAATATTCTATGGAATATTAAAAATTAATATTCTATTGAATATTAATTTTGAGATTTTAGCGCGATTTAAATACTAAATACATTTATTCAATTTAGATCCATTTGTTTTATTGAAAATAACAATTTTGTTCGGCCTAAAAGTGTTAATTTTCCATTTTAAAGTGTGATACCTCTGAGCATAATACCAATAAGCTGGTCTTCTAGCATTGTACTGCAATGGAAAATGTATTTATATACGCCCACTGATTCTTTGGTATAGAAGTGGTAGCTTCCAATTAGTAAAGTATTTAAAAAATCCGAAAAATACCGTCTCTCTACCTACATAAGCTTCCCCCAGTCAATTAATTCCCTCGCAATGTCCTGTTATTGCGTCGTTGGAAGAATGGTAGGAGCAGCTATTTAAATAGAAAAACAAATGCATGAAGCACATTTTTTAATTGTTTTCAATACAGAAGTGAATATAAATACTTACGCTTGTGAATATATTATTATATATAAGTTGGTCCCAAATAAAAGAATCCAATAGCTGTACGTAGACGTCCTAATTTGTTGTTTAACTAACAGCTGCATGTTTTAAAAAAGTTAAATTACTTCTCACTTGGTCGTAACTTTATATATTTTCATTTGTTTTTTTTTTCAGACGCACCGGCGGCATGGGCCTAAGTTCAAGCCGTCTTACCGGAACACCATCCTCAAAACGAGGTGACGACAACTCGTCTGTACAAGATGAATCATTAGATGGCGACGATTCTGGCAATTAAATTCTAAACTTTCAAAATTATTATTTTTTCAAAAACAAAAAAAAAACATTCTGTTATTTTTTACACTTATTTTTACAACTACAAAAACACTTAAAATAAAACAAAGCAATTAAAACAACATGTTTAATGTAAAAAGAGAAGCGCGAAAAACAAAACAAAAAGCCAATAACAATAATAAATTATATAAGGTATTGTTTTTAATAGATGCTTAATCTAGAAACTCTTCCTTTAATGCAGTTTTCCAGCTTCCAAAACCAACCAACCTTATATCCCTTACTACCCGTTAAATGCCTAAACAATATTAATTATTATTAACTATTTTAAATTAATAATATTAAAATTTAAAAAAAATATATAAAATTTTTATAAAAATTACGTGTAAAAAAAATAAAAAAAAGTATTGGAGAAATGCATTTATAAATATAAAAATAAAAAATATATATTTTTTTATTATAATTTCACGTGACATCATGTTTCCTTGTCTAAATTCTGTTTGTTGTAAAATCTAGTTGATCATATTCGTGTGACATGATACTGATGAACATGTTGTAAATAAGTGAGATTCTTAATTCGTAATATACATTGATCTGTTTTTATTTGACCCCTTATTAATTTGAAATTTAAATCATATAAACAATCACACACACGCGAACACACACACACACACACACCGGTATAATAAGTATACTTACATGCATAAATATAATGATTTAAATAACAGTTTTAAATTGTGCTCTTTACTTATTCTTCATTGTGTCATCTTTGCTTATCCTTCCTTTTCTTTAATTATACACCCATAAATACTTATAAATATATTTTAATTATTATTTAATTCTATGTATTTTTTTTAATGCAAAAACATTATTTTTTTAACAGTTTCTGTTTACCTTATTTTTTAAATAAAACTAATTATTCCTATTTTAATTGTCTTTTTTTGCTATTTCGAAATAGGTATGCAATTGTATGCCTTTTTATGCTCATGATCTCAACGAATTTTAAGTCTAGAAGGAATTACATGATGTATTCCTTAGGAAGGACGGAATATCGGTGTTTTGCTTCTTTAGCACAGACTATACTTTATTATATTTGTATATATAGATACATTAGTTTATAGATATATATGTTTAGACAAACTAAAAATTGGCTCTAAGCTTTATTTTTCTACTTACATTGAATTCTTTTTCACGTAAAGTTGTGAATGCGATCCTCGATCCTCCAATCTTATTGGCGGCGGATCATAATGCATTACGTCAACATCGAGAATGTCCGTACCACAGTGTAATCCACTCGAGTTTGTGAATCAAACACATAAAATTGTTTTCGGAACAGAAATGTACATATTTAAATTAATCTTTTATTAACACTGATACTCATTATATATTACCTAGAAATACTTCCTCTTGAAAATAACATTGGTATAGCTGACTCGTTTTAAAAGTTAACTGATGATTATAGTCCGTTAATTACAAACTCCAGAATGGAATCAAAACGTTTAGTTAGATGAAAGTTGTTTACGCCAAAACCGAGCAGCTCTGCTGGAAAACGCAGTGTTGCTCCATTCGGCTCCGATTACGCCCGAGTTGAGCTCCTCTGCTGGAACACGCAGTGTTGCTCCGCTCAGCGGCGCTGTTTGTCCACGCAGCGCCTCGCTGTGATTGTTTTCCAGCGTGCTCATGTTGGCAAGCAGCGTCAGTATTCTGTGAGCTGTGCTAGTGTAAACGCCATTGGCTGTTAGGAAATATATATATAATATAATATATATAAATATATATTTATTATAAGTTACAATATAATAACCATCTGAGCAGAATAAATTGCCTCTCCATTTTAATTTAAATATTCAGAAAAATATATGTATGTATTTACTTAGTGATAAAAACAAATATACGAATTTAAATTGAGAAACAAATCAGGAAAATCCAAACACCCTTTTTTATTCCCCCCTGACCAAAAGTTTTCTTGGAAAACGACTCCTAACAGGACTGCAAACCAATATACTAAATGAGCTGACTGTTTCTAATACAGCATATATACGCAATCAGATCTCTTGATAACACACATTTTTATTTAGAAAACAATATATTACTTTTATTTTTTAAAATATCTAGTTTTTTCTATTATTTACACAAAATCACAAAAATAATATAGTCTCAATTTTAAGTTCAAGTAAATGAAATTCTATTTTATTTTTGTTTACATTATCACATTGTACCATCATACTATAGTCGTCTCTTTCTACCCAGGCAGGTACCTCAAAATTCTTTGGATTTTTAACTGTCACTTTTGACATCTCTGTATGTTTTGTATCTTTAGTTCTACAACAAAATACCAATGACATATACAGATTTTCGTTCTTAGAATTGACAATAATATGTTTATAAGACAGCGGAGACTGCAATGCTACTTGATTGACTTAGATCGATTTTGACAATTTTCTGTGCCCTGAGAATAGATCAGTTGTGCACATGGTGATACCAGATTAACTGGATCATGGCACAGATGGTCAATTAAACACATTAAGTGAATATGGCAAGAAAAGTTGGTAGACGATGTTGTCGCGAAACCAAAAAATAATTGCCTGCCTATTCTTATTAATTGATAATAATTAAACTTATTTTACGCAAAAGAATTTAATTCTGAAAAATCAGTGATGATAAGTCATCGCAGTGAGGGAACTGGTAACTATAGTACCGACAGTAGCAGCAATGATGAAGACACTCAACTTAAGAAATTACATGCACGGATGTGCGGAATTGGATGTCAAAAATACAATGATATTGTGGTCAGGTAAAATTAATTTACTAAATAAAATTGTTTGATTATGGACTACGTCCAAATTTATTCACAAGTAAAAACAAACATCCATTGTATGTTTAAAAAATATGCTGGTAATCATTCTGTTGAATGTATGTGTTTATGCGTATGTAAGCTTTGTCGTCGGAAAAGTGTTAAAGTACAAATATATGTACTTGTTTGATTGTGTAGCATCAAGTACTAGACTGCCGCATAAGATATATACAGAGATTTATGAACCTGTTCAAATGTGAAACTTGCTGCACGACTTGTGTGAATTCATATGTTGTATGTGAATGCAATTTTGTGGTATTCAATTTTCTTACATACATATCTTGTCGTAGAAGAGAAGACAAAAACATTATGTTATTCACAGGATTGCAACTTGGAATGAAAACACTATATGCAAGAACTTTAGAAACTAATTTAGTTTTTTGGACATCTTGACGAAATTAGAAAATGGCAATAAGTGTGTCAAGAGAGCTTAACAAATTTCCTCGATTATGGGAATTGGAAAATTGGTACTATTGAGTCAATGGTTTGGATAAATCGAATCCAATAAACTTTCATTTACAGTGCGGTTTTTCCATGGAGTACGTCTTGTCTTTGAATAAGCAAGTTTAAGTTGTGTTTTCTCTCAAGAGGTTAAGTTGCATAGCAGCATATCTGCATATGTATAAAGATATAATATATACTCATTTTCATACATATTAATACATTCAAATTTTGTGTTTTTTAAATATGCAAGCAATTAATGTGTTTAATATTTTAGACCGCGCGCCTCACCTGGATACTGGTTATGTTGCCTTTTACCATTAGCTTTAATTGTGGGTTATTTTAGATCAGTGTGGAATCCATCGCAATGTCCCGAGATGCCAGTAAACTATAAAATTGTCACAATTCTTTCGGTGACTTTAACAATTCAAACTGCAAGTTTCTTTCTCTATTTGAATTCACAAGCCAAGCTTTATAAATCTTTAATTGTTGTCATACCGTTCATCTGCGGCACATGTATATTTAAATTGTTTCTGACTGAAAGTTGGTTGTGGTCTCTCGTTTTGGCTTTAAGTTCCACGATATTTTATCAGAGATGTTACATAATAGTAATGCGCAAAATACCCATGAGTTTTACATATGGTGAAGCCTCGATCCTAGTCCAAGGTGTTTTCCTCTTTGCATTAAATTCACTTCTGCAGTTGAATGCAACATTTTGTGACGTGCCGGCGCCAATTCTTGGTAATTTTTCCAGTTTGAATATCATCATGATGGTGAGATTATATCTTATTTTTATATTTTAAAAATATAATATTTGATGGAACTCTTTGCAGGCTGCTCTATTCTGGCTTTTAAATATTTGCATTTTGCTGGCAGTTTTTGAAACTTTACGCAAACCTTTTTTATTCTATTCATTATTGGCAATATATACTATTGGGGCTACATTATTACCAGTCACGACACCGGTGCCAATAGTTTTTCTGCTTGAATTTATATTCAGCGACAGCAAAAGGGTAAATAATTAATATATTTATAGATCAAGCAAGCTATTTAATATTTTATGAAATTTTAGGTCTGTTATAAAAACTTTTTATTTTCATTTTCAAAATTTATTACAATTTGTGATACTTCAGAAAATAGATTTCACAAATTATCAATGTTTTAAAAAACACTTAATATTCAACTTTTACACAAATGCCAGCCACTTTGCTATTGTAGATCAGTTCTCCGTGTAGCCAAAAAACTGTCTTTGTTCTATTAGCTGGTAAATTGTCCCTTATGAAATTATTTATTAAGTTTAATAGACCTAATTGTAAAACTTCAAATGTTAAATCGATCATTTGTATAATTATTCCATGAAAAAGTTACTCAAACTGTAACAACGTATCGAAAATGAAAATATTGTTTTTCTAACTGATAAAATATTAAATAATTTTTAGAATAAAAAGATCGAATAAATATTAAAAGAAGAAAAAATGTAAACTAAAATTTGTGGTAAATTTATAGCACAACCTTTTCTTTCCCTTATCTTATAGCTGTACCTTATACTCTTCTATGTGGTATTAGTCGCTGCAACTGTGTTAATCATCTGTTGGCAAATGGGTTATAATAACTTAACCGCTTCAACTCGTAATCGTAAAATGTTTCATTTACTGCTGGTTCTAGTTTACATTCCAGGTTTTCTGTATGAATGCGATATTCTTTATATTGCATCAGGTGTGGCGTTTGCTTTGATTGCCATATTTGACATTTTAAGAATACTCCGGATGCCACCGTTTGCGACGAGTTTACAGATTGCGTTTCAATCTTTTGCTGATGAAAAAGATGCTGGTGTTATAGCATTTACGCCTTTTTGTTTGTTGATAGGATGCACTTTGCCTATGTGGCTGCTGCCTTGTCCCTGTAATTGCAATGAATACGGTATCAACCCCAACCAATTGCCATTACTATCTGGTGTTTTAACAATAGGTTTTGGTGATACTGCCGCTAGTGTAATTGGTTCTAAATTTGGTCATACCAAATGGAGAAGTGTGTTTCAATTTCTAGCATTATTGTAAATGCATACTTACGTGTATATTTATTTCAGATAGTTCACGGACTTTTGAAGGTTCCATTGCCTACATTGCGGCTGTGCTGATGCCAGTTGTGATATTATGTCTATTAAGTTTTATGTCATTAACGTCTGCGCAATGTTTTATTTTAATTTTAGCCACTATTACTACATGTCTTATAGAGGCACTGACTGATCAAGTAGATAATTTGATTTTACCCTTAGTATTTTATATTATTGTTAGTATAGTTTAATTATTCTTCTGTATGTAAATTGTATAAGTAATTCCTTTACATTGTTTATATATTAAGACCGATTTTATACATACTCTTTTTAGACATTAAATATTCACTGTCATTGCTATAAATTTAGTGTCAGCGTAGACGTGATAAAAAAAATTTTTGGACATGAATTACGAATGTTATGCGCCATCCTAAAAGTGAGCCCCTTTCAAATTTACTAATTTGTAAATATTATATATATTATTTATTTATTTATGCGAAAGCATGCAAAAGTTAAAGACATAAAGCGCCACTGTAATTGTAATAAATAAAAAGAAAAATTATATTTCACAACGATACTATGTGTGTATATATAAAGATATGTTGATAGCATATACAGATATATAACGTATAGATTCCGAGGTAAGCGTTGCTGTATTTTAAAAATTGTTAATACCGAAATAGTGGCTATTTTTTATAATAGTTGGTATATGAATAATGTCTTGCATTTTGAAATTTAATTGAATTTAAATTAATTTATTAATTTTAGAAAACATTTTTATTTTATGATATTCTTTTTTAATGAATTATATGTTGCGTTTAAGTAATGATATAGTTTACTTGCATCTACTGCTTTGTTTACTTTAAGTCACCAGGTTTGATATACATATATTCCGAGCATTTTACATTTTCTGTTCCTTCTCATATTTTTCGAATTATTTTTCCAATTCCATATTGGTGCCATTTCGCAAAAGTGTAAATAACAAGTCTTGATTTATGTATGAGTATAAGTAAAGATTAGTGTATTTTTACAAAAAAAAAAATTAGAAATAAACGATACTCTTAAAAAGTTAAATGTGACACTTGATAAACGAAAAAGGTTTATTTTATAAAGGATGTACATTTGGGTTTATATAAACGGACAAATGCAAGATAAATACTTATTCCGAATGAAAGGAAATTAATAACATTTGTATGGAAACACCTATATTTATTTTAATCTCTTTTAAAAGTTGTTCAATACCAGACAAAAATTCTATTATCATGCCAAAAAATACTAGTATGTATTATATACACATATATTATTATGATTTCCTTTCATTCGAAATTTGCATAAATACATACATACATATATTTCAGGGGAAGTACCTAATTGAAGTTTTATGAACAATAATAATAAATATCTATATGTGAAATGCAATTCAGAGACAGGTTACAATTTAATAAGTTAGGTCAGGTCAGGGCAGGTCATTTCAAGTCGCATTAGTTGCAACTTGAACTGAAAATATTTGTTGTATGTACATATATTTTTATATATTGTGGCTACTTATTGCTTTATATTATTAACTTAATATTACAGGATAAAAATAACAAATCTGCATTAAAGTGGCTCCTGTTGAAAATAATCATGTTCTAAACAGGCGAAAGCTGACGGCCGTAAACGTAAATCATATG